>JAODLL010046233.1:9602-20077 GCA_026546735.1 Forbesichthys agassizii | reverse complement strand
ACACAGGAAATCACAAGCTTAAATAATAAAACCCTGGGTATTTGGTCCTCAGTCGGTTTTGAACTGAAAGTTTAGTGCGCACTCTTTATATTAGTTTAGTCTTAAGCAAGCTTGCATTAAGGTTCCTTGTCAGGCTTAACGTTGGAGCTCATGACGATGTAATTAGATGACAGCAATGTTACCTCGGGTTTAAGGAAGAAGCGGCACAGCAGCGGTCGGCACAATCAACCCTCGGCTCCAACTGAAACGTCCACAGCGACCACCGGAAGTCCCGTCGTCCGTAGTCCACACTCTCAGTCACAAGTCGAAAAGACGACGACGTCCGTCCCACAAGGCCGATTGTTCGGAAACCAAGACGGCCGACCGAGCAGCCAGTTGAAAAGTCACCGCTCGTCAGCAGGGAAAAAAACAGCCACACTCGCGCTACACAGCGCGCCAACCCGTATAGTCAAAATGTCCCGACTGTTCAATTCAACGATAACACAGAGCACACAATAAATGTCCCGTCTAAACGATACAGTTCCATGCCTACAGCTCTCCGCCCGTCACACTTAATCCCTCGTCCTCCTTCTTCAACGCTCCCCTTCTCAGGTTTTTTTTAACCGTGACCTCAAGGTCAACAGGAAATACAATTTTACCTCACCCAGGGTTTTTTCAAAGCATTCAACTAAACAATAATTATACAGATTAAATTATAAAGTGAAACTTTTGCAAATGTATATATTTTAAATGTAAATTATGAAATCACTGTATAGAGTGAAATTTTATAGATGCATCAACATTGCAATAACCCTAGAGAACTTAACTCAAATATCAAATAATGCATCATTAACTTCCACATACTTTAGTTAAACAAATAATATCATTGATGTTAAATCAGGTTATTACACTTTATATTAACATTGTAATAGTATACTATTTCCTATGTACTGTACATATACTGTATATAGTATATTAGTTATTCCACCCTGTGAATAGAGAATATAGATTATCTTTGCGTGTTGCAGAAAAATGTACAACTTGAATGCATATGTGTCTCTCTATCTACAATACTTGAATGTGCTGCCACTGTTTCTCCCTGCTCCCGCTGTACTCAATGAAGTGATGGAGACGTAGGTCTAATTAGTGATAAATATATAGACCTAATAAGTTATGGAGGACTAATAAGTGATGGAGACCTAGGCCTAATAAGTGATGGAGGCCTAATAAGTGATGGAGACCTAGGCCTAATAAGTTATGGAGGCCTAATAAGTGATGAAGACCTAGGCCTAATAAGTTCATCCAGGCAACTAACCGATGAACATATTCACTGTCAACTAGCTCAAGTTAAACTGATAATGTTGACGCTACTGCATGATCTCTTATGATCTCTTTTCTCTGTGTCAGACACTGAATATAGTGACCCCTAGAGTTCGGCCAGAGGATTGCAGCGTGGGTCTTTTACCTCGAAACCATGATAAGAACCGCAGTATGGATGTTCTGTCTGCGGACCGCTGCTTGCCTTTTCTTATATCTGTAGACGGAGAGAGCTCCAACTACATCAACGCAGCCTTAATGGACGTATGTATAATTTATCGAAACATACAGCATATTATCATTCGCGGCATATTCACAAAAGCCTGTTATCACATGTTCAACCTTTCACTTTCACTCATCTGCTGACTCCTGACTCGTTAGAGCCACAAGCAGCCTGCAGCCTTCATTGTTACCCAGCATCCTTTGCCAAACACCATGGCTGACTTCTGGAGGCTGGTGTTCGACTACAATTGTTCCTCCATCGTCATGCTGAACGAGATGGACACCGCACAGGTACACACACGCATGCACCCACACACATAATCAGTATAACATGTATGTAAATGTGAATGGTATTGATGGCCTCAGCCTTGGCGTTTAGCCCAGGAGTTTCTTTTATTGCGTATTGCACCTTTTTATTGTTTACTACCTTTTTTTAAATTGTGATGCTGCATTGTTGCTACTGTAAAGCAAGGTGTGACCTCTAAGAAAATTGATATACAAATAAATGTTACTTACTTACTGTACTTAATAACTAACTTACTTAGGAGACATATGCCATTTTATGTTTACCTAGACTCAAATGTATTCTTCTCTAATATATTTTCACAGAAAATGTGATACTTATTGTTATCTTCTTGAACCACCTCACGTTTGTGGAATATTATTCAGATTTAAACAAAACTAAAAACACAGTATTGCAGACCTTGGATATGGCTGTGTCAGGGAGCAGCTTACACTGTGAATATGGTGTAACACTACAGTATAACGACCAAGAAACAAAAAGTATTTTAGTTTGAAATGTTTATTTTATAATTTTACAGTACATTTATTTATGTCTAAGATAAGACATGATTAATATATTGATTGAAAAAGAGATATATATAGTTCAATCATTAAGCATGTTGAATGTCCTTGTATCCACAATAAACAGTTTAGGCAGTTTATTGTGGTGGATTATATATTCATTTGGCATGTCATCTCGGTTTGTTGTTAAAAAACATCAATAAAACTGCTTTGAAGACAATTTGTGTAACATCTTGTCACAACAGGAGAGAAACTATAAAATGTTATGGATGCTGGAAAACTTTTTTGTCATTTCAAATTGAATTCACCAAACTCCCTTTGATGTCTGTTAAATTGTTAGACACTTTCCCAATGTGCGTTATCCGTTTAGTTTTTTATGCTGCCACTGCCAGTAAAGAATATTTTAAATTCATTGATTTATAGTGAGAAAGCGAATAAACACGCTAGTGTAAATATTATATTATTCTATTGCTGTGTCTGCAGCAGTGAATTTTAGCCCGAATAACTGTTCAATTTCTATTCCTATTTCTGAGCAATGGATTTTCTGTTGTGTTTGAAGATAACGTTAGTTTATCAAGAGAAAAAGAAAGGAACTGACTTCATGTCTGTTCATAGATAACAGTAATCTCCATAATCGACACAGTGAATAATGGCTTCATGAATACATTTATTTCATTACATAACTTCAGCTATTCAAATATAATTACCTCTCTCCCCTTTCCCCTCCTCTATCTATCACTATATCTCTTTCTCTCTGTGTGTCCCTCTCCCTATAGTTATGTATGCAGTACTGGCCAGAGAAGGCTTCATGTTGCTATGGTCCGGTCCAGGTGGAGTTTATCTCTGCAGACATCGATGAGGACATTATCAATCGCATCTTCAGGATCTGTAACATGGCCCGGGTACAATACCTCCTATAATTATGTTACTCTATTATTCCGTCACTCGTTCGTTCTAGAAAGAAACACACTATAGATATTAAGCTATGCGTACAATATAGTTCATCATGTTGATTCTGTACCACACCATGCCAACCTAATGTCCATTTCTGGGAGGCGTAGACATGAAATGGGTGTCGATCTGCCTCAAGGCCTACAGTAGACCAGAAAATATTTTTGTCTGGCTGTAAATGGAATAAATCGGTTTGAATGTATCTTGTTGTCGAGTAATGTCCCATCCCTCTGCACACATCTTCTGTGTAAACGGTGCACGCACGCACGCACGCACGCACGCACGCACGCACGCACGCCAGATGCCAAAGCCCCAGGGTATCATTCCATCATGGAAAATCTCTCATTTGAATAAAAGATATTCACGTCCATAGACTAAATAATTGTCAGAGCATAACGAAATGAGGGCCTGAAGCCCTCGTCTTTCTTCAAATTCTCTCAGAGCAATTTGGGGGACATTTAATGCATATACTGTATATTCATATCTGATAGTTTAAATGCAGTGATGAATGGGGGAGAGGAGCGGGAAAGTGAACCCTTACCTAATTTTTTAGTAGGGATAGCTCTCCAGCAGTTGTAGTTTACAAGAAAGGACAAATAAAATAAACTAATATGGCAGCCTGACATTGCATACTAAAACACCATGACTCCCTGTCTCTCAGCCTCAGGACGGCTACCGCCTGGTGCAGCATTTCCAGTTCATTGGCTGGCCAGCGTACAGGGACACGCCCCTATCTAAACGCTCTATCCTCCAGTTGGTCAGAAGGCTGGCCAAGTGGCAGGAGCAGTATGACGGAGGAGATGGACGAACTGTAGTACACTGTTTGTAAGTACTGGAGTAAAAATACAACCACTGTCTATACTGTAGGTCAGGGCTATTCAATTACAAATTCAAGTGGGCCAGATTTTAACAAGAAAAACTGTAGGTGGGCCACATATTTTCGCCAAATAATCACATAAGGGTTTACGAGAGTGAGACAACGAGACAACCGCTAATTCCAATACTTTCTGGCATATGGGCTTTTGAACAACAAAATAGACATAATAGTCATGCCCATATGCGTCTAGTTTTCAATGCTGTGTTTTACAACTAATTACTGTACATTTGTTAGACAAAGTAAAGGCAAACACACAAACAAATAAGTTGGGTAGACTATTGGCACCAAATTCCAGGTATTCCTACCAGTTTGGGTTCAAATGTGGCTAGTGCCATACCCAACCATTATCCTCACTAGCAGAAGCTACGGCAGCTATGTGCACACACGTATGGACTTGTCACTCATACATCGAGTACATTATTAGGTCTGGACTACCTTACATTTACTCCAGTAATGCTGCGTTCAAATGGAACAAGCTTTTAAAAAACACAGTTTAAAGGTAATTTGGCGCTGCGTCAAGGAACGCAACGTTTGAAAGGTAAAGTCATATTGACGGAGCTGAGAAACGAATTTATAAAAATATATATTATGTTTTATTATTTAAAATAATGCGATACTGTATTATGTTTGTCACAGGAGAAAAAATAATATCAGAAAACTTGTATACACTGTCCGTCAAGTTCAATGTACTTGCTGCATTTTTTAAACAATTAAATTCGAACTTGGCGATGGGAATGATGGCTACAGCAGATACATATGTAAATTCCTTACTTATTGAAATCAATGGTTTACTGTGGACATATGATCAAAATGTGCAGTTCAACCTGAGAAAGCATTAATAAGGTTATAAAACGACAATGGCTGTCCATTTGTCAATTAAATTGTTTTTCTGTTTGCATTTCTATAAATGCTTTAAAGCATATTCGACAAGCTTTTTCATTCTACAGGTTCTACAAGCAAGTCAGTGGCCAGAATCATTAGGCCCTATTTTAACAATCTAAGTGCACAATCTAAAACGCAAGGCACAAGTGCTTAGGGTGTGTCTGAATCCAATTTTGGTAGTTTAACAGCTTCATGGTTCAAAATGGTTGTACTTACCCTGTTCAATATTCATTGGTGTCTTTTGAGCGTACAATAAACCAATCAAATTGTCATCTGCTATTTCAGCCAAGCATGCTTGCAACTTGGCAGATTGCTATTATATCTGCAGATTTACCAAGTAAAAAATAATGGTTCTCTGAAGAGAAAATGGTGATTTTGCTTGTTTACAAAGTGATTTAGCATGAGCAGACGATCTAACAAGAAGAATCCACCAATGCTCTCTGAAATATGTTGATGTACACTAATCTTTCACGTTCCACTATTTTTAAAATCTGCATGTTTGTGCGCAAATACGCTGGGCACTGCTTTGTGCCAGGTGTAAAACAGGGCTCTTAGTTTTCATTAAAGGTTGAAATACCTTCACCCTTGAACTGTATTGTGGAGGTGGTTTGTGATGTAACTGACTATGTTTTGGGTTTTTGATTCACAGCTCTCACAATGTCATCAACTTAACTTGTTTTCCTTTGTCAGCTTGTTCGATGTCTTGCTCAGTACACCCATTTTTTATTCTTTTCCTGGACATTTAAAATGATTGCCACAGCTATACCCAATTACAGTGAAAGGGCTATGGTCGATTTCCGTCTTTACTAAGCTTCATAACAGGTTGCTTTTCTCCCAAAGACAGCCACTGTATCTGCTGTTCATGTTGATATGTCCTTTCTAACACAAATGCAGTCGTCTCAGGCACAACCCAAGGCTAAACCCAACAGTAGACATTCATAACTATTTATTGTTAAAACAATCAATCAATCATGAGACAACAAGAAAGAAGTCAGTCACACAAAATATTTGGGTTGTCTAATACACAATGTGCTAAATTATAAGGTGTTTTAAACATCTAGCTGTAAATACCAGGAAATTAAAGATGGACGTTTTGTCTATACATATTTTGATGTCAGACTGTTGTCTACAGTGTAGAGCAAACACAAAGGAATCGGCCTTGCTGTGCCAATACTTTTGGAGGGGACTGTATATAGTCCTATAGTGTCCTGCTAGATCTGTCACTAATATGAATGACCCACAATCCAGGACCTGCAGGCTTTTAATATGGGGCACATGATTTATGACACAGCTGGAATAATGCTTGATTTAATAGTTACCATTTGGATAGTCTCATCCACAGTTCATAACAGAGAATATTCTAGATCTCTTCTATTCTAGGGTCTGGCTAAGTGCTGCGATGCCTCTATTCCATTGTTTCTGCATTTATATTATTAATAATAATCCAACACAATTCTTTGACAGGAATACTATTATTGTTTACTAAACTGTTTCATCCTCTAGTGCCATTCCATTAATAGTGACATGAAAAGCCACATCGGAGGTAATTTCAATTGTTCTATCTATAAAAGAAACCAAGCCAGATGACCAAAGGGGTTCGAAACCCTCTTAGCTTGCCTAATCAGGGTATAAATCAGAAACGCCTGATCAATGCATGGTGGATTCAAAGAAAGCTAAGGTGAGACAGTGTGTGGTAATGTAAGATAAGATGACATGATCTAATATGAAATAACCGTAACACTACACTTGCTAATTGGCCACAAATACTGTACAGCTTGTGGCGATGTGAAGCAAATGAAGCCGATAATGAGCATAGGAAATAGGGGCTGTAAAATCTATACAAGATATTACCAGGAACAGACAACAACGATAACACACACTTGCACACCGTCCAAGCATTGCCTGAGGCTCTTAACTGGTGCTCACCCAATCAGCTTCACGTGTTTGGGCTCATTGGGCCAATAAGAATTGCCATTGATTTGTTTCTGCTAGCTGAGGTGTGTGCACGTGGTTGTGTGTGTGTGTGTGTGTGTGTGTGTGGGTGTGTGGTATAGGGTGTTTGCTTGTATTGGTAAATTCTAGCTTACCGTTCTCTGTGCAAGTTGAAAAGATATTATAATACTACACAGCCCTGGCTCTGTAAATAGGAACATAAACAAAGTGGCGAACACCGCTCATATCAACAAAACCGTAGTACTACGCTTTGCATCACAATGTGCCACCGTGGAGGACCGTAAAAGACCGCGGAGCGATACTGTTTTGATTTGAGACTGCTTTTCTTTTTCTAATATAAAATAATTGTATACACTGTAGAAAAAGATCAGATTAATTAATGTAGATCCGTATTGGCAGAATTGCACAAAATGTGTAGCCCAGTGTATCCAGACCATATTCACAAAGTGATGGCCTTGGTTACCTTATATGCTCCTTTAGGAAGTATTTGCAGTCGTTTCCTCCTACTTGGTGTAAACCTCTGGTTAATTGTGAAACTATTGGACAGCGCTGAACCAATCAGAGTTTCTACAACTGTTTCACAACCACCATTTCAAAACAAGCTTGACTTAAACGTCATCTCACTAACTCACCACCCGCCAGCAGGGTGGCTGTGCTAACGCTAATGCGAACAGGGTTTCCAGACTGTAATCTCAGCTAAAATAAATTGAGCTGAGAGCCATAGTCGGGCAGAGCCAGGCTACAAAATGTGTACTTTGTGTTGTAAAACAATTGAGTTTTTCTCCAGCAATAATGAAAGTGGAAGAAACACAAAGGAGTGTTCATCTTAAGTATTTGACTATATTTAAATATTAATATACAGTAGCAGCAGACTGTTGGAGTAATTTCATCCTGAGCAGTGAATGACACCACACTCCTGCGGGTTGTACGGTAATCAATCTTGTTAGTTTGCTTTCATATCCAGTCCGGCTGTACGGGTATGTGCATTTTAGTGCATGTGCGTGTGGCCCACAAAGCACTTGTTTTGTTGTGTGTTGCTGGTGCGTAATCTAACATCTAGTTGCAGACCAGATCGCACATTAATACTTTAAAGTGTGTTTTCAAATCTGCTTTGGAGACTACCTTCTGCTCCCTAGTGGTTAGAAACAAATGCAGGCTGGAATTATATTAGTGTTGATAACCACATCACCATGGTGATTGCACTGTTGGTACACCAGACAAACAAAGGTGATTTACCTCCCTCCTGATGCAGGCTTACAATTGTGTCCTGTAAATTCTCTTATATTAACAACTGAGGACCTCCGTCAGTTCACCTTCCTCTGGTTATTGATTTTATGAACTCACCTCAGTGTTGGTCTGAAGAGATTTCTGCTAAAATGAGAAGTCCCCCATGTGAAGCGTGCGGAGCAGAATGTACTTGATTGATTCAGCAGCACAAAACTCAAACACACTGCGGTGGCTTTTTAAAGGAAGCAGGTTGCTAAAGTCTGTAGTTGACAAGATGGACACACTAACACTCTGTAGAGTTCAGAGATTCTCACTATGAACTTCAGGTAAAGACTTTTCTCCAAAGAGGATTTAGAAAGAATTTTGGAATCAGGTATATAATCCCCCCGCACACACACACACACCTCCCATGATACCCTCAGATGTGAATTAAACACCTTTTTATAACATTTTACACAGTCTCCTACATCAAAGGAGGATGGCAGGAGCATTTAAAATCTGATCCGTTACAGATTGGAGATTACCTACTGAGGAAATTGAGCTCCTTTACAAAATGTTAGACATTTGTTCTGGAACTGTTTTATAAATAAGAAAATTGTCCTTTTAAATGTTACTGCTTTGAAAGTATTGCGAAAGATATGTAGGTCTACTGTATATGTTTTTAAAAGTTGTAAATATAGCTCAGGTAGCACTATAACTTGAACCCTGAATCTCTATTAAGTTATTGGCAGACTGTTACAAAAAGCTTTGCAGGATGCATTTATTTCTCAGTCTAATCCGAGTATGATTATGGATTTTCTGTTTAGTATAGATATGCTTTGCTGCTAGATCCCTGTAAGTGGTAGCTCAGTGTATCTATAAATAAATAAACATGGTTGTATTCCTGTTAAATTAATCTTTTGTTGTACATCTGGATTTGAAATAATGCAATGTCTAATTTTGGGCTTGAACGGACATTATCGGTAATTTAAACCCTTGTAAAATTCAAAGCCACTAAAAGTCTTTGATATGGAGACTGAGTTCTTCGGCTTGAGGCTAAAGACAGCTACACTAGCTAATCAGACCCAGATATTGATTTCACAGCCTTGGTAATGGCAGAGATAAGGAGAAACATGATGGTTCAATCGATAGCTGGTGAAAATAGATTATTTTCCATCTTCTCTTGTCCCGAAGGTTAGTATGTGATGGGTCTTTAATGCCGAGCACATGTCTCATTCTTAGAAGGTCATGTCCAGGCAACCCTAGCATCATGATGAGAAGAGAGGTGCATTTTAAACAGCTTGTGCCTGTATATGTGTTTTCATGGCCACATTAATGGACTGAGAGACAGATTTCTAACTTGAATGCATGATACAGCTAAAACGTTGTAGTGCGAAATGTCAGTTTCTGAGATTTAAAGAAAAGGCTTGAAAGCTACCGAAGTACAATCTGTGACAAATGTATAAAGAGGTAACCGAACACGCATGACCAGTGACGGTAATGCCTAACATATTGTTATTGTTTGTGTACTTCACTTAAAGAATGTATGGTCAATTGTTCTTTAATAAGATATGCGATTACCGTAGTTAACTTTTCAACCACTTTCCCAGTGTTAATTTATTAACGCACTTCTTTTGAAGACCCCTTGTGTGTTATACTCCTTTCTTCTTTTAATCTATAAATACAGTCCATTTGAAGCCTCCTTTCCCTGACATTGTGTCACTTTTTTCATATTTATAAAAACCGTGACACTAAATAAGCTGTCCTTTTCAAAGCCCATCCCTCCAGGGCACCCCAGGGATAAATCCAACACATGACGTGACTCCTTTATTATCTAGAGTGGATTCTGAGATGCCATCAGGCCCTGCAGTAGGCTACTAGTGCAGTGCTAATGCTGAACTAGCTCATGACTGATGCAGCGGCAGGCGATGGGTGAACAAAGAAGGCTGCCACTAAACGTTTCAACAGCTGTGTGTTCAAATGAGGAATGAGTTCAGCTGGAACCAACAGTGAATGGCCTGTCTAGAGCTGTTTTCATGGCCGCTGCACTGACTGTTTGGTGGCACAGCGCTGAATACTGATGGAGCTGCGCAGAGGCTATGAACACACACACACCTACACACACATACTATTGTACTATACAGTACATATGGGAAAATGACATATGCTCTTATTCGGTATTCCTCTACACAAAAGTCAATGGATATATTACTTTATAGTAATTGCATTGAGAACAGTGCAATTTCATATTATTTCAGTATTATTTTACACACACACACACACA
>JAODLL010046222.1:0-20077 GCA_026546735.1 Forbesichthys agassizii | reverse complement strand
ATATTCTATTATAATTGATCATGAAGTTTATGTTCACCCATCATAAAAAAAAGAAAAACGTTTCACCAATGATACAAATTAAAACCTACTGATGTCTGTGTTTGTGGGTTAATGTGTAGTGACCTTGCCTGGACATAGATCTTTGACCCCTCCACTGTTTTGTACAGAGAAAGGCGTCAGCGCTAAAACGTTGAATGAAACATCTGCTTTGAGACAAGTGATCTTATCGATACAATGGAATGTTAGCAGCGCTCAACCAGACCAGATTGTCAGTCTGACAATGAGAACCCAATCAGAGACTGCAGGTTTTAAAACACTGATACACAGACACACACCGACCATTAGCCAGACAGGCAAACCGTGTTGTATTGTGGAATCCAATGTCTAGACACAATAGAGAAAGAGCACAATGGTCCTGTCAGGGACAAACTAACACACACAGCTGAGAAAAACAACAATAATGTTTCACCTTATGCTAGAATTTACTCGGGATGCAAACCACGATAAGCAAACTAAATTATGGCATGTACAAATGAACAGCCTGCATGTGTTGTGTTTGTAGCAATCTGGATCTTAATCATGTATAAATATTCCAAAAGTCTGTATTAGACAAACATAATAACAAAGTTACTTACAGTACATTTAAATTAATTCTGATGCTTTATGTTTTGTGATATTTTTCTGGAAATTTTAGTAAAAGTGTTCTCTGTGTTTGACCAATCAATTAATGTAACAAGTGTCAAGGACAACTGTAGTATTCTTTTTTTTTACTGTAGGTACATTTACCCACATGCATGATCATGCAAACACTAACAAGGCTACATGCTATGAGGGAACAGTAACATATATGCGTAAGTGTATCTGTATTTAAGATAACTGCCAAAACATTAGATGTTAATTTGATAATTAGATGTATGGTGCATGGTTGTTTATATACTGTATGTATTTGAAGGGTGTGTGTGTGTGTGTGTGTGTGTGTGTGTGTGTGTGTGTGTGTGTGTGCATGCGTGCATTGCCTGGCAGTTAGTACAGGGTATGCGAGGGTCAGAGCGAGACTGTACATGTCTGCTACAGTTAAAACACACACACGCACACACACCTGGCCGCACTTTCCAAGTGAACGAGTACATTCTTAAAACGCACGTGTTCAAACACCACACACAGCACTGCAGGGCTACGACAAGCCCGTTAGCCCATTACTAATCTGCTGTAGGTCATTTATTCTACCATTGTTCACCCCCATCGTTTAGGATATGATAGGAACCAAGGAGGATGGTTACCATCATCACACCTACAATGGTGACTACATCTTAAGAAACGGATGTGAGAAAACGGCAAGATCTCAGTGATGACAATATGTTTTTTTGGTGCGGAAATGTACGTATGTATATGATTTGATCATTTATCAACACATACTCAAGATCATTTTATCATGGCAATTGTCCCTTATCGGAAAAATAATATTGAATTTCCTCGTATACACATGCATCTTTAAAAAGCTGTCTAGCTCACTTCCAATTTCCAAATGTAGTTTTTATCTCACATCTTTCCTATTGCCTATTGTATACCCCACATAAAAAAGATATATATGTGTTGAAGGTTTCAAAACTAAGGAAAAAAACAAGAACATGATTCAATACGTGTCTTAACTTAATGTAAGATTCCATTGTGATTCCATTCAACTGGAAGTGATTCTTGTATATTTTAGTAAAATTTTAAAAGTTGTAAGCATATTCTTAATCGCAATATTTTCAACCAGGATAATTGTGATTTTAACTTTGACTATATTTAAAAATAAACAACCTTTAAAATTGCTTGAAAATAGCTTGCCAATGAGAAACACTCTTTAAAGGTGGTACGAGCACTGATTGCACAAGGAAGTTAAGTCTGAGTGAATATGTAGCCTATAGTAATAATCTCAAGACATAGGATATAAAACATTCATTTTATGTTAATTACACCAACATTGTTCTAGTGAAACTAAAGCCTAGTTTGTTAATGTACTTGATGTAGTTACAGTCTGATCGCTATGCCCGATATTCCAATACACTGATGCATGTTGCTTTCCACCGCTGGATGAATCAGAAGTAAGTAGCAACCTAAATAGATTATGTTTGATGGTGACTAAAAAATAAAACAGATTTTGAACTGTTAAGTAAACAGCTATAAATGCAAAGCGGCATAATGTTGGACATATGCTTGTTGGACAATTAAAATCGTTCTTCACCAGTGTGTGTGTCCATCTGGCAGAAGCTTGCCATGTCCCCAGCACAACCCAGACATGTGTGCTCTATGCTAATTGTTGTGTGAGGCCAGCTTATATGTTGGAGTTGATCATGTCTTAGCTGTTTGTCTGTTATGACTGTGTGTCTTCTGTTTTCTGTCGGGTTGCCTACCAGAAACTGCGTAAATGCAGAGCATGGTTATTCCCTGGTATTTGTTTCTTGTCATCTAGCGTGCACTCGCTAGGGGACATCTAAAAAGCCAACCCACCTGATTCTAATGAATAGGTAGTTAGAAGCCTGATCAGGGAGACATCTAAAACATGCAGGGCAGGGGCCCTCTTTGACCAGGATTAGTGGATTGATTGAGAACTTTGCAATATTGAAGCAGATGCTCTGAGAGGGAGGGTGAATTTAGGATGCCACAATATTCTGGTAAAATGCTAACCCCTAATAAACTGGAAAATACATTTTCTACACAAAGCACCTATAATGAAAGTAAGAGGCTATAAAATGCTTTTATTGTTGGAAATTATTTTAATTTTCATTGGACTTTACCTAGTTGGTATAATGCTATAATGATATGTATGGTGTTATCCTACATTATGCAAATGCAGATTTTCACCATTTACAGCAGTTCATAGATGCTGTTATATTAGCGATGTATGCTATCGGTAATATATGAAACTAAGTATAATAAAATCATTCACTCTGTATATCCTGACTACCATTCTCATGTTAGTGTACATTTGTGAAACCTATGTAAGATAATACATATTCATTTATCACACTTTATTTAAAATCTTTTTAGTCTCATATACCACTCTGAATGTAAACATGCTTGTTATTTGTTTTACAGTTACAGTACAATACATGAATAAGCCTACACATCCACAAACACACAAATAATGGCAAATTATCACCTGCAAGGTCAGCTTCTGTATAATCCAACTGAAACTCTGCAGCTAATAGTTCTCCCACATTCCAAACATTCCAGACATGCAAATCCCTTACTAGTCGATACAGTGTCCCAACTAGTCCCCCGTTAGTTTTACCCCACCATCAACATTCCCAAGCAGTTGAACAGGACGTGAGAGAGTGCATAGTCTTGTGGAGATGAAGAGATGGAGTTTAAATGTGGAGATGCCTCATTGTCTGATCAGCAGATAGCAGCACCTCACTGGGCAGGACCAAACAAAACCCAATCCCACATATTCAACTGTCTGCTCACCGCCAGAAAAAAAAACGACGATTATTTTTGCCTTCCTGCCTTATCGCTGTAGTCGAGACATGAATTTGCAAATATCCAAAGAATAGAGCCTAATGCTTACTGTATATGGTGACATTTGAAGTTAAGTCTTCCAAAGTGAAGTGAAACCATCAGCAGGACATACCCGTTTGATATAGCTGGCTGTTCGCAATCCCCCTAACAGTTGTATCACCTGGCCAAAGCAGTGAGCACTTTGCCAGGTCATCATGTTCAGTTCTGTGCAGTGAAAGGCAGCAATGCCAATTATGTTGTTTACCAGTATGTCGTTTTGTAGCCTGGATCCAGTCTCCGTGATCACAACCATATCCAATATGCATATTTTGCAGTGATTCATACTGCACATTGTGTTGCTGTACTAGTAGGCTATGCGCTTAGATTCAACAAACTAAATGTGAAATTCCCCAAAACAAGAGCACACAGCACACACACACTTCCAAGGTTATTGCTACTAGGTTAGTCTGACACGCACATACTGTACATTTACGGCATTTTGGCAGACACTTTTTATGCTGTATGCAAACAACAAACTGTTTTCCAGAATGAAGGTCAAACCTCATAGTTTAGAACAAACATCTCACTCTCCCTTTCCTCGCCTAACTGTGCTGTCTTTGAGAGAAAACAACTTTCATTATACAATTTTAAAATTGAATGTTGACAATCACCAGGTGACATGTCAATTATAACACTGCCTGAATACCGACTGGATAATGTTTAAATTGGCTGCATTTTTTTATTGTTACTATTCACCAAAAGTCCTCCTAATAAGTGCCATCTGATTTTGACATTCAGGCTAGAAACAATCTGTTGATTGCTGGAGAAATTAAATTAGTATGACCTGTATACCATTTGTCTCTCTGTCTGTCTATCTATCTGCCTGTTGTCTGTCTGTCTAACCAGCTATCTGTCAGTAGACTATAGGAGCTTGATGTTCAACCTGAGTAAACACACACAATCAGGTTCAGCATTCTAAGAATCACAGTTAGCCTACCAGTTAGCATAAAGGGTTGCATTACCTGTATTTGTATAGACTCACCAGACTGGCTGAACATCTGACTAAATATTAGTGTTGTCATAATATTGTAAAATAATGTTAAAACAACTAAGATTTCTTGGATAAAAGATAGCATGACTTCAACGATAAAACAAAAAAAATTATTAATCTTCATCATCTAGGTGAAGATGATGAAGATGAATTCAACTAATGAATTACAATAGCCTAATTAGTAATTCGATTTGCTTTATAAAGCAAATCACGTTGCCCACTGTTATTTGAACACAAAACACACAATAGCCAAAATAACGTAGTGTAGCTTATTCGCGCGTGGCAACTGTCAAATTTCATGTTCACTTTTCTGAAGTTTAGCGCCCATGATGATATTCAGACAGTAGCTACTTGAGTTGACAATCAACTTGACAGTAAATTTATGGTAAATAATATATATAAAACATAATTACATTAGGCCTACCTTTAGTCTCTGCTGCTGCCAGCGGCTCCGCAAGGCTCCATAGCAAAGCAAGCAGCGGCAGTTCGCAGGCGCTTCGCATATTAACCAAAACCGAATATCTTTAGGATAATCCCAATATTGTCGCGAACACAACATACGTAGTTATCCGGTCTTGTCTGTAGCTTTTAGGGACCGCGGCCTCTCTCTCTCTCTCTCTCTCTCTCTCTCTCTCTCTCTCTCTCTCTCTCTCTCTCTCTCTCTCTCTCTCTCTCTCTCTGTCTCTTCTCACACACTCGTTAAAGAAAGAAGAGAACGTCACAGCCAGGAGGTGTGGAGGAGGAGAAGAAGAGCAGGTCTATCCTGTAGCATGTGGATTAGGCTAATGCAGGCCTATTGACAATTAATACTATACTGTATATGTACAATGTCGTAAAACAGTAGTAATCAATTACAGTTACCAACAAAAATAATGGAATCAGATTATAGGTATTTTTTATTTATTTGATTATTACTTCTAGATCTACTTTTACATTTAAAAGGAAAGTTTGCATTTGCTTTCATTAACGTCATCAATCACTATTTGAAATGGAGTTCTACTACACATAATCTGATCACTTGAGCAACATAAACGGTCACAAAAATAGAAAGATTTGTCGTAAATTGCTTTGGGTTTAGGCGTGAAGTAATCTAGACTATGTTACTAAATTAAGGTAATTCAAAAATGTAGGTAATTCAAAAATTACTGATAATTAATTATGGATTATTTCCGAACATTTATTATATTTGTAAGTGAATATTGCTGTGTTTCCAACACCCCACAGCGATTTAGTGTCTAGGCATACAGTGTTGTTGCTAATGGAATCAGACAAAGAATATAGAATGAATCATTCATAATTAATGTGCTTTGTGTTATTTAATGGCTTGGTTATTTTTATAGGGGAAAACATTCCATTTGAGATAATTTATTTATTGCCAACAAAGTACTGTATCTGAAGATAAAAAAATAAACCCACACCCTTACTACATTAAATCCAATAGGTGAACGGGAAAGAAAATGATTGATCCAAGCTCTCTCAAGTCTTTCTTGTGCAATCAACACAGTAATTTGTAATTTCAAGTATTAATAACTCAGAAAGCAGAAAGGTGTGAGAAATGTACTTTAAGGATTTTATGTAATCTATGATATAATTCCCACATAATCGCTCTCTGTCTTACTCTATCACACATACACACAAACACACACACACCGATGGAGAGGTTAAGTGTATATAAATTTGTGCGTGTGGTAGTTCCCCCTTGCCACAAACACACACACACATACACACACACACTAAGACACACACCTGCACGCACACATGCACACACACATGCACACACACATGCACGCACACACACAAACATCTAACACTCTTTAATAGTACAATCTCAATTACAAAAATGTGGCAAGATTTAACCAATCACAGAAGTGGAAACAAGGCAAACACTCACCATACGATACTCTGCTACAAACACACATAGAAACACGTGACCAAATACTCAACATACAATGAACCTCATTCTGCTCTGCTATTATCAGTGTTTAACCTTGTATTTACAAATCATTTTGAGACATATCTCTCTCCATATTAACCAAGACCCACTGTTGTATGACAACAGACAGGTAGAGAGACAGACAGGAGCCAGAGAGACATGTCAGACAGGTAGAGACAGACAGGAGCCAGAAAGACATATCAGACTGGTAGAGAGACAGACAGGAGCCAGAAAGACATAACAGACTGGTAGAGAGACAGACAGGAGCCAGAGAGACATATCAGACAGGTAGAGAGACAGGTAGGAGCCAGAGAGACATATCAGACCGGTAGAGAGACAGGAAGGAGCCGGAGAGAAATATCAGACCGGTAGAGAGACAGGCAGGAGCCAGAGAGACATATCAGACAGGTAGAGAGACAGGCAGGAGCAAGAGAGACATATCAGACAGGTAGAGAGACAGGCAGGAGCAAGAGAGACATATCAGACAGGTAGAGAGACAGGCAGGAGCCAGAGAGACATATCAGACCGGTAGAGAGACAGGCAGGAGCAAGAGAGACATATCAGACTGGTAGAGAGACAGGCAGGAGCCAGAGAGACATATTAGACAGGTAGAGAGACCGACAGGAGCCAGAGAGACATATCAGACCGGTAGAGAGACAGACAGGAGCCAGAGAGACATATCAGACCGGTAGAGAGACAGACAGGAGCCAGAGAGACATATCAGACAGGTAGAGAGACAGACAGGAGCCAGAGAGACATATCAGACCGGTAGAGAGACAGGCAGGAGCCAGAGAGACATATCAGACAGGTAGAGAGACAGGCAGGAGCCAGAGAGACATATCAGACAGGTAGAGAGACAGGCAGGAGCAAGAGAGACATATCAGACCGGTAGAGAGACAGGCAGGAGCCAGAGAGACATATCAGACAGGTAGAGAGACCGACAGGAGCCAGAGAGACATATCAGACCGGTAGAGAGACAGGCAGGAGCCAGTGCAGGGTACCGGATGTCAAACACTTTCCCACATAAGAGCTTTGTTGTTTTTAATTAACACATGGTGTCCAAGGCCATCTGATAGTTACACATACTTACTGTACACACACACACACACACACACACACACACACACACACACACACACACACACACACACACACGCACTCTGAAAGGGCAAAGGAAATATATTACAGGCCAAGTTAAGACCCTTATGGCTTAACACAGCTCTGATGATTAGACCAGAGATTAGAGTGGATCATGTATGTGTGTGTGTGACTATCAAATAGCCTTGAACAACATTGGTTTAATTATGCTTTTCAGGATATATGAAGACACATATAGATGTTTTTGTGTTTATTTAACATGTTTATCCAAACTAGACTAATATCTAGAAGCATTGTGGGCACATTACATTTATACAGGCAGTAACCAGCAGCAGATACAGTAGGCTAGTTATTTATGAATATATAGGGGTACAGTACCTATACTACAGCTTTTTGGAGAATGTAGATGATTATATTAGAAGAGGTATAGTTGCATTAGGTTTCTACATGGCATTGACTCCCCCTACTGTCAAGGTAATGTCAGTACTGACATGGTGATTAGTATCAGTATTTGTCAATTAAATGGGACACAGAAGGTAAACTTGTTATATTAGACTTAGTAAGCTATTATATACTCTGTCTATATAGTCTGTACTCTACACATATTATAAAACGGAACTGTACTAACAAATAATAGGCCTACTGGGCTATTAGTGTTAACATGTAGCATATACTGCATACATAATACACCAACATTATGTATAATCATATTACATCACATACTGCAGTGTCACTAATACAATATAGGCCGCCTACTAATACTAAGTAACGGTGAGTAATATTAACTTTACGTATTAAGAGCAGAGGCCCATGAGCCAGAGCCCAGAGCCTACTGCAACCTACTAGACAAGATAATACAACATTTTACTGTAACTTCTATTCTTTGAATAATAATATATTATTATTATTATTATTACTACTATTATTATTATTATTATTATTGTTATATGTTACGATCAGACAGCGTCGTATGCACAGCGTTTGCCCATGCAACACGGTGTGTGACACACACACACACGCACGCGCACACACACGCGCGCACACACACACACACACACACACACACACACTACTGTAACCATGACAACGGGGGGCTAATTTATACTTGGAATTCCCCATACAGGACCCAAAAAGACCCCCCATCGTGTGTGTGCGTGTGTGCGTGTGTGTGTGTGTGTGTGTGTGTGTGTGACTGGCTCCCCACCCCACACACACTCCGGTGAGGATGGGGGTGGTCTCTCCTTGCTGTCACGTGACTCGGGGCATCGCCAAGCTGAGTTCCTTTGTTGACGGTGATTGTCTCGCGGACATCGGAACCTTCTTTGCTGCAGAACCGCCCCTCGGTTCTCCGCCACAGCTACACAAAGGACCAACGGTCCGGTGAGACAGACTACTCAGTGCCCGGTCGAGATGAGCTAAGCCGCGGTGGAGGCTCCGTTCGAGGCAGTCAGTAGGCTACTGTACCGTGCCATTGGCTACCGACAGCTGCCGTGCGTGCGGCCCTTTGTCCTGAACGGTGTCTGTAATTCAACCGTTTTACGGTTTACAGAGAAAATGAAACGGGATTAATTAAAACGGAATTAAGAGACACCGGGCGAGGAAACGTTTTCTAACTGGACCTAGCCATCGGTAGGCTTTATATTCCACGGTGTCTGGCTGTCGTGCGCGCGCGCGTGTGTTCCACTGACCTGGATGAGGAGACGGAGACAGACCTGAGAAAGGACAGGCTGCAATCCACGACAGACTCCCCCTTTTCTCTTTCTGTCTCTACCTCTCTCCCCACCATGCCCGGCCCGGTGCTTGCTCTGCTTTGCCTGCTCGCCGTGGGTTTCGTGCCCCGCGTGCACGCCTCGTTCTCCCGCAGCAGCGGCGAATGTGTACCGGGTAAAGACAAGGAGTGTCCCGGTGAGTATATTCATGACAACCGCGAAGTTTAGGGACACGACCAGAATAAACCTGAGCTTGACTACTAACAGGCTGTTTCTATCTGTCATTCATAGATTTGTTTAGCACTGTAGCGAGGTAAATCATTAGCAGGGCATTTCAATTAAGATAAAGACATTGTATAAACGATAAACCCGAACATAAACACAGTCATAGCACATGAAACAATATAGAAACATAATACAAAGCTTCATCAATACATTCATAAATATAAATACAATAGACTACAATTACACATAATTAGACTATATGGTTGTATAAATGGAGACATCACCAATTATATGGATGTGGGGGTGAAAGATGGAATAATATATCCCATTATAATAATAACTTACTGTTAACAACATATTTTCAATACCACTACTACTACCATAGTAAACAATCCAGATTAACTATCCAGTTATTATAATAGGCTATATGCCACAACATATAATCTATTACAGTAAATGAGTAAGAAATGTAGCCACATACATCAAATGATGACGTTTGTTGGTTAACCAGAAAACTGTGCCACTATTTTACTTCTTTGAACTGAACTGTTCCCAAAGCCTGCAATTAGCCCCAAAATAGAATCCATTCAATGCCATGCAAAACAACACACACACACACACACACACACACATGCACATGCACACAGTGACATATGGAATAGGCCTGTCTCAAAGGGACAGGCACAACCAAATTGTTAAATGCCCACACAGTATATTTGGTTAAAATCCTGTGATTTGAATCAGAGACTGTGCAGACCTTCTCACTAGCTAGCTGAATAATTAGGCAACTTTACATTGTATCAATTTTACTGAATGCATTTGACACATTTTAGAAGAAGGAATATGATAGAAAGAGGGTAAAGAGATGAAGCGAGAATGGAGGTTATATTTTAGTAATACCTCACTGGCCAGTAGATGGTTCACAATACACACCAGTATTTACTCACAGTGTTTTGTGACCTGGTATCTCACATGGTTATTATTAATATTTTTATTATACGTGTTTGTATTTGATTGGGTAGATTTTAGACTTGGCATTATATTTACATCATGTATGGTTTTTAAACTGCAAAGGGTCATAAACCTTGTATAAACCATTAGTTAAAATACAAAAACTTGACACATTAACAGCAGAAATGACCAAGGCATTTTGAAACATTGCTGAAATAATGTTGACATTACTTTACTCAAAACTGTAATATTTCAGGGCAGGTTGTTCTCCAATAATATAGCTTTGCCTTGTGCATAGAAATTTACATGTCAATAGGTACATGTATGTCACATGAATTATTCTAAATTCTATTGATTTTTATGGTTTGGGTAGTGGTAATAGAAGAATTCTAAATTGAAATATTGACTTCCTTGTTACTTATAACCCAACTAACATACCAGAACACCACAGTATAAAGTAGACTACATCTGAAATGAGATTCTATATCTGCTGTTAGACTAGTCTGGTCTCTGTAGACCTGCCTTACTCCGTAAACAGACTATAATTGGCTGTTGATGTATTAGTTGCTGACAGGTGAGACCCCAGTTACCTTGGCGAATTGGCCTCAGTGGAAGAGCCATAATGGAATTCACTTACGTGGAAGATAAAAAATAGAATACAAAAATATTTTCTATAAAAGACACATTTTCGTTTGAGCTGTTTAAATCCCAATATGTTTATTCTGCTCTGTCCATATTTACTTAAGCTACAGGTATACAGTGTTAAATCATTGGGTTTGAATGGAACACGTGCTAAATATAGTTAGTTAGTGAACTAGTGAACACATACAGTATTGCAGTAATAGCACAATAGGCTTCCTATTACAGTAACCGTGTATGACAGTGTTAGAGGTTTCTACCTGTGGGTGTGTGTATTGTTTTTGTGTTTTGTGTTAAATGCTCTCATAGCCTGCTGTGCTCAAGGAGGCATTTCCTAATGACAGGGCAGGCAGGGGTCATGACCCTGTAATTACAACCTCTAATAGGCGGGCCTGGGAGCCCTGTGGCCAATAAGCTGCTAGCAGCCATGGTAATAGTCACTTATAGTCTCAGAGATGTGTGCATGTGATTGTGTCCATCCACCAGTCCCTGACAGCTCTTTCTCTGTGTGTGTGTGTGTGTGTGTGTGTGTGTGTGTGTGTGTGTGTGTGCATGTGCGTGTGTGGGTGTATGTTTGCGTGCATCAGACCTGTCTGATAAGAAAAGTGATTTGCGGGTGTGTGACGCAGCGACGTGCCGCTTTGGAGGGCTTTGCCGTGAGAACGGAGCTGACAAGTGTGTGTGTCAGTTCCATGTGAGTATCACCTGCACACAACATATATAGTTAATGCTAGTCCACGTAGAAATGTGACGTGAAGAGATAATACATAATAATAATAATGAGTTTGAGTATTGAGAACCACATTTATTTCAGCCTTATTTATTATTAGTAATATATGTTTAGTAATGTTATAACATTATTATTACTTATTCATTACTTCAAATGTTTTCATTACATTGATTATGACATAATGTATTAAGTGTACAGAAGACTCCTGTTAATCTTACAGTGGAGGTGTTTGTATGGAGACAGTTCAGTTAAGTAATAACTCAATGTTACATAACGTGTGTGTGTGTGTGCGTGTGCGTGCGTGTGTGTGTGTGTTACAGTGCAATAAAAAGTATGTTCCTGTGTGCGGCTCTAACGGAGACACATACCAGAATGAGTGTTTTCTTCGCCGAGCCGCCTGCAAGAAGCAGAGAGAAATAACTGTAGTGTCACATGGCCCTTGTTACCACGGTAACATTGCAAAACACACAGACACACACATACCGTAATTTCCCAACTATAACTATATTAACCGCAGGTCAGTATTTTATGTAATTTTTAGAAATAAAATGGTCTATTAATCGCACCGTGTATTTACTGCAGTTATTCAATGTTACGTCATCAGTTTGGAGGCATTTTAATGTTTGGAAAAGAAGAAAAAAAATAGGTCGGACTTCAATATACCGGTATGCGCTACCTAGGCTACATAAATTTTGGTAGGTTACTATTTGTTTGCTGTTTGCTAATTGTGTTATTAACAAGCCAAGTCGGCAACAAACAGCAAGAATAAAAAAAAACTGCAAATAATTTTCCTGTTTCTGTTCTACATATATTTCCATGTTCAGTTCGGGTTGCTAGCGGTGGCAAGGCAGTAGGCCACTCTCACCTGACTGTTTTATTATATTTTGTTTATTTTATTTATATTTCTCAAATCAAATGTTTACTACTATAGTATGTATATTTCTGCCAACTGTTTTATATCTATGTATTTGCAATGCATTAGTCAGTAGGTTATAAAAAAACAAAAACATGTTCCTTTTCATTGTTTAAATCCCAAGTTCAGTTCAGTTTGCTACCGCTCGATACCATAGCGTTAGCGTTAACAGTTTAGTTACATGCTTTTGCAGATACAGTACTGTAATACATTGTGTAATGTTGTATGTATGAATAGTTTTGAGAAATTACTGTAATACTGTAAACTGGCTTGCAAGTGTTACAGTAAAACTGAGTCGAAAAATGTACCAAAGCGAGAACAACTTTGATTTTGTGCTATGAATTAGTTTTGTGTTTTCTTTCTGAATCACAATGACATTAGAATTAGTTGACAGACCAAAAGTACAGAACATTTTCAATATTGTAATTGTCAAGAAAAATGTAGCCATAGTGTACATCAGACAATAGCAAAAGAATATAGTTTCATATTGACAACACGACTAAGCATTTTGACAAAACTGAGCAACGTGTTTGTCAACAATGACACCAAGACTTGACATTCTGATGGCAATGACATGTTCATTGATGTAAAAATGTGCTTTTGACAGATTTTGAGCAAGTTACGAGCTTTTGACGGAAAAACATTGTGTTTTGCTGTTTGTACGAATTGTTTTGAGAAATGCACCCGCTGGTTTGCAACTGTTAAGAATGAATCGAAAAATGTACCAAGGCGACTGAGAAAAACTGTAATGTTGTACAGGTTACCGCACAGACTAGCCTATACTCTTACCGACCTGAAGCCAGCAAGACTGTAAACGGTTGGACATGAGTGTGGATACCTGGACTAATCAGAATACTCTTTTGCTGTATCTGCTGATTGGAGTGTAGCCTACAAAAACAGAGTACGGATAGCCTTTTGGCCAAGGACGGAACGGTGGTCGGGCGCAGTCCCGTGAGGTTTGTCACTTATGTGCACGCTTATGTGCACGGATCGAAAACACGTCTTTTACCCTGCACCAGACCATACCAGACAGAGAATGTGCACGCATATGTGCCCGGATGGAGAACAGGTCTTTTACCCTGCATCAGACCATACCAGACAGAGCATGTGCACGCTTATGTGCCCGGATGGAGAACAGGTCTTTTACCCTGCACCAGACCATACCAGACAGAGAATGTGCACGCTTATGTGCCCGGATGGAGAACAGGTCTTTTACCCTGCACCAGACCATACCAGACAGAGAATGCGCAAAATACACTGACATGTTTTTTGGACATAGCCTAAAGTTGGTATTATTTTCTAAAACGATGTAAGAAAATGCATTGTATGCATATCATATTCAGCACATATGTTGTCTTAATTCATAAATAAAGTTGGCTAGGTTTATTTAGAGACTGTTAATACATCTATCTTTTGGTGTAATCTACATGTTTTTTTTACTGTTGTTCTCATGGTTACCTCAAAACCAGACGCTTCCGTGACTGCAGTAGGTTTGCATTTCACATGAGAGGCGGGAAATGCCAATTCCCATGTGAAAAGCCCTCTACCATGTCAGATTGTCCTACTACCATAGCAAAAAATTGGATGTATAATTATTATCCCCGGATTACCTTAAGAACAATAATAAAAATAGCCCAATGAGAGAGACAAAATGTAACCCTGCATATAGACTGCACCCAAATATTAGCCGCAGAGCTGCCGACAGTTTGCAAAATCAATGTATTAACCGCGGCTAATAGCCGGGAAATGATGGTATACAACTTATACAGAAACATGTGCACGACCATGTTCAAACTTGTAGTGACCTCTCTGTCTGTCTCTCTGTGTTTTTCAGATGGTGGTTCAGGGTCCGCAGATGGAGGTAAATAGTTTTGTACCTAGCAGTCTGTACTGATGGAAAACAGAACATGAAAGACTGTAGATTACTTCTAAAGGCTGCCGCCCACTGAAGGCGTCGCCGCGCATCAAGTTTGACGCACCGCCGAACGACGCTGCCAGTGGGCGGCAGCCTTAAGAGTCCAGCCAGTTCTCCATGTCAGTTTAAACTTGTCAGGTGCAACAAACAGGGAGGGGTTCCTTCTCTCTCTTGCTGCTAGAGACGAAATGTTAGACGACCTTCTCTCTTGGTAGAGAAGGTCAGCTTTTCTTCCATTTGCTTGATGAAATCTCACATTACAATATAGCTCAATACAGCACAGATACCTAGCCATCTTCCCTGGGACAAGGTGTGTTTTTGGTTGGGGTTCATTGAGATGGAGAGGGACTACATACACTACACCAAACAGGTGAGGTCACTCACCTGTATGGTTACATTTTTCCAATGTTTGTGTGGTTCTGACAGATGACGAAGGCTCGGGTCGGGGCAAGAAAGGGTCAAAGTGTGGAAACTGTAAATTTGGAGCAGAGTGTGATGAAGACTCTGAAGACCTGCTGTGAGTACAAACACACACACACACACACTTAAAATGGCTATATTCCTTGACATTCTATACTATACTAGTCTGTTAAATGATATGTGTGTGTGTGTATGTGTATGTGTGCACACGCAGATGCATGTGTAACATTGTGTGTAACGGACACAATGACAACCCAGTGTGTGGGCGTGATGGTGTGACGTATGACACGCCCTGTCACGTCAAAGAAGCATCCTGTCTGAAGCAGGTCAAGATAGACATCAAGCATGTGGGCCGCTGCCAAGGTACGCACACACGCACGCACGCACGTACACACGCACACACACACACACACACACATACACACACACAGCAAAACGCAGCAAGCAACACATAATCATATAAACAAAGTTAACACATGCTTATTTTACTTGTACTAGTTTACTATTTATGAATCTATCGTTACTAGATATTAGTAAACTTAAAATAATATGTTATTTTATTATTCTGGAGTCTCCTGTTAAAATTAGGGTTGTGCATTTTGGTAATTTTGACTGCTCGAGTACCCGAGCGAGTACCTCGTATTCGGGGCGGGGTCCTGTGATCTTTCAGTTTATCCAAATGATCAATTGCATAGGCTACACTTTTCCAAGTTTCAGAAAATGGTACTAATTCCATGTTAGTTTAACAGACTTTTTGACAGATGGAAAGAAGCCTATTGCTTCTTGGACCAAATGGCAGATAGGAAGGAACAATGTCAATCAAAAGTACAGCGATGTTCAGTTGTTTGGTACTAGACTCTGATTGGAGTAAAATGTTACATCATCAGCATTATTTCATTAAATTGTGAGATTAATATCATTAATACAAATATATTATTGCCTTGTCGTGAACATGAAAATGTGTTATCCATCATGGCTGTCACTGGTGAGCACCAGAGCACACGTACCCATCTCTAGTTAAAATCTACATGCTCATTGTGACATGAACAAATCATATCTTCTTTGTGTTCAGATAAAAGCAGAAAAGATGACAGTGTCAAGAGCAAAACAGACGTCTTTGGTAAGCTGGCAATCACACACAGTACTAATAAAGTACTATCATAGTACCACAACTACAGTACCATTGTAATATAAAACATGTACATACAGTGTACCACTGTAAAGCTACTATAACGGTCAATCATTGGGAAATGTGTTGTATAGCGGGTAAAATGTCTAAACTATGCTACCACTTCAGCACTAAATTAGTAGCTATTCATGTCTTATTATGCTACCACAGTACTACAGTACTAACATAGTATAGGCCTGCCTATACTATACATGCAATAGACATGTCAGTTATTATTAAGATGGTGTGTCTGCTTTAAGGAGTGCCTAGTCCAGGCGAGGGGGAGGAGCTTGAAGACAGCCTCACCCCCTGTACAGAAGACTACGCCCAGTTCTGTGAACATGGCCAGTGTGAGATGAGACACAAGCTTCCCACCTGCAGGTAAACTGTGTGTGTGTGTGTGTGCATTTTAATGACTTGAGTATGTGCTGTGTGTTTATAGATAGATATGCTGCTGTATTTTCTCACTCTGTGTTTTGTGTGTGTGTGTGTGTGTGTAGGTGTGACTCAGGTTATGGAGGCTCTCAGTGCGACCAGCTGTTAGACTTCAACATCCTCTACGTTGTCCCTAGTGGCCAGAAGCTGCATTACGTCCTGATTGCAGCCATTATTGGAGCTATTCAGATTGCTGTTATCGTAGCTGTAGTCATGTGTTTCACAAGGTACTACTACTACTACTACTCTTTTATCAAAGTAAAAAAGTAGTAGCTACTAGCCTGTTATGGAGGACCAGGACTGCCATAATAAAAAAGAAATAAATACATATATAAAAGTATAAATAAATAAATAAATGTATACATAATTTAATAAATATAAAAATAATTGAAAAAATAATTACATTTTTGTATAAAAAAGGCTATTTCTGTAATTTTACATTTATTTATTTATTTATTTATTTATTTATGCATTTCTACATTGATTTATTTAATTATTTTTACATACATTTATTTATTTCCGTATTTTCACATTTGCTTGTTTTATTTATTTACGTATTACGTTCACGGCAAATATGTTGATGCCTTCTCTCTGGCAATAGCCATTTTAATTAGTTTAGCTAGCACCCGACACGGCTAATATGTCCATGCCATGAGTACAATAGCTTCTTCTTCGACCTAAAACCTAGGCTAGGGGCGGTAGTAGTAGCTCCAAACACACCCCTATAACCAATCCGGCTGTAGCCTGAGGTAGGACCGCCTACCTTGTTAACATTTACGTCCATGGAAATACGGAAATAAAAAAAACAAGGAAATGTGGAAATACGGAAATAAATAAATAAATAAAATAATGTATAAATAAATACATGTAAGAATAAATAAATGTATGTACAAATAATTAAATAAATAAATGTAGAAATGCACAAATAAAGAAATAAATACATGTAAAAATACAGAAATAGCCTTTTTTAATAAAAAAATTGAATTATTTTTTCAATTATTTTTATATTTATTAAATGATTTATACATTTCTTTATTTATTTATACTTTAACATATTTATTTATTTATTTTTTATTATGGCAGTCCTGGTCCTCCATAGCCTGTGCCATTGCTGTAGAAAAAGTTAAATATAGCAGCACCAACAGTGTTGTATCTTTTCCGTCCACTAGGAGGTGCAACAGGACCAAACGTGGGCGGAGACAAAAGCAACACCTTGGTCATTTCCCCTCTGGAACGTCTTCCAGGATGATGTAGCCATTCTGTCTACTTTCTTTTTCAAAAACTTTTTTATAACTTTACCCCATGGGCAGACCACATTTTTATGATGCATCCTTTTGTGCATCTGTTTTGTTTTGGAAGGAACCGTTAATTGTTTCTGATGGGGCCTTATTGATTTCTTTATTTTTGTTGTGCATTTTGTTTTTGTGTTTTTACTTCTGGGCACCAGCAGCTTTCACAGTTCACCTTATGAAGATTCTTTCCAATGGAGGTACGATTGTTATTTTGGGATCCTGCAATGGACCATGCATTGGTCTTTGAGCAACTCATCAATTTGATTGGACAGCTGGCTTCTTCCTGTCTCAACCCAGGCACATTGTTTTGGTTTTTGCTAAGACCTTATAACAAACATTCCCACCAGGAACACTTTAAATTCACATAATGTATTGAAGGTACGGCACAGACTGGAAAACGTTAAGCGGAATATTTCACCAGCCTCATGGACATCTCCCCGAATTAACTGGATCACTCCACAGAATACAGTTCAAAACAAACTGATGTATGTCCCTCCCTGTGTGAGAAAGAGGCCTGATGTATCTGGGCCTGTCCAGATCAAAGGGGTATTTTACAAAGGGGATAATCCAGGATTAATGTCAGTCCATTTAATGAAGCAAATTGGAGATGTAGTGTATTCATTAATATTATAGTAGGCCCTGTTAATAGGCATGCTTTGTAAAATACCCCCCCCCCCCCCCTTTGCAGACTCCCACAGTTTGATTTGTCTCTCAGTGAGTTGTGTGAGTGCGTGCGTGCATGCGTGCGTGTATGGATTCAGATAAAATGCTTCAGTGTCCCGCATTTTGTATGAGATACACCTGCTTTTCTACTGCCAAAGTACAAGTTCACATGTACAGGAGCTTATTATTGTTTTATTACTGTTACCATAACAATGACGGACATTAATTTAAATGAGTTTGTTTGGTTTAGTTTTATTTTTTTATATAATTTGTCATGATGTAGGACATGTCAGTGTTGGCTGTTGTGATTAATGGATTAGCTATGATAAACTGAGTTTATATTCCTAAAAGCATTTTGGGGCCAAAATCGCCATTGACCAGCATTTCTTTATATGGTTCCTTAATGTTTCATGATCAACAGTATAATATCTGGAACAAACCCTTATATGAATAAATAGAGCTGGGCGATATGGACCAAAAATAATATTCCAATATATTTAGGTTGAATACCAATACACAATATATATCGGTATTTTCTTTAAAGTGGGCTAAATCCTTCAAGCAGAGAAAAAACAGGAAACACGACGTAAATGTGACATTTTTATACTTAAGCAACATTAATTGACATGTGAAATTTCTCTGGTGGTCACTCGCTCCTGACTCCACCAAGTACAGGCATGGAGGGAGAATTGAACAAATAGAAAAAGTAATGAATAATCGCATCATATAATTATATCGATATAAACGATAATGTCTTATCTTAAATCTCTTTTGAAAAAATTCAGATATTCCGGTATATCGCCCAGCCCTATGAATAAATGAGAACATTCTCTGTTTACTTATGGGTGAAAGGCTAGCCTGTCTTGAAACAGCGCCCCCTTGAGGGGTTTTATATATTTGCTGTCAATGATAAGTGGAGGCCCATACCTGGTAACCAAGGATACTGTAGTTAACTGGTGCCATCATTTGCTGCTCAGTCACGATCCTCTCAGATGAAGGAGAACTCTCCAGAACGATGCTTTGGGGAGTCCAGCTCAGATTTACCTCTAGATGTGGCATATTGCATGAGCCAGTCATGATGTTGTCTTAGAACAGTGATGTAGATTCAATAGAATTAAATGTGTTCCATTAGATGTCCTCATGTTACTGGTGTTACTCATTATTTGAAGTACATGTTATGGAGAAACAAAACATTTTTTTCCACATTCATATACAGTAAATGACATTACACGCCACGAAGGCAGAAAGGGTAGTCTGTATCAAGTTGAACTAGCACACTAACCAGGTAACCCTTCTAGGAGCTGCTTCACCAGAGAAACACCAAGGTTGGCGTGGGGCAGAGCAAAGAGAGATTTCAAAGATTTCTTAAGTTTCTTACAGAGGGCTTGGGGGGTGGGAGGGTGACGTTGGGAGGCTCCACAACCTGCCAGTTGTGGGGTGCCCGGGTCACAT
>JAODLL010046211.1:0-20078 GCA_026546735.1 Forbesichthys agassizii | reverse complement strand
ATATAATGTCTCTGGTACTTCTCCCATAGAGTTATATTGTCTCTCTATATAATGTCTCTGGTACTTCTCCCATAGAGGTCCATTCAGGATCTATTCTATTGTAACCAGCCCTGGTTCTGTAAATGGGAACACATACAATGTGTTGCAGACAACACCACACAACTCTAACCCAGCCTTGGCAGTGCATGTCCAATTTGGGGGGTGGAGCTTCTGAGGGAGCACCTCATGTCATTGAAGGGAGGCAAGGACAGACTGGCCATCGGTCTGGTCCATTCCAGGCCGGGCCGGCCAGTGTTCAAAGAGTTACTATGTTTGAATTTCTAATGTTTACCTCTACATTCTGGGCCGGCAGGCTGGACGCATGCTACAGTGCATCGCTGTCTCTGTGTTTGTCAGACTGGGCCAAACTAATACTTTCAATGTTGAGATACGAGTGGCCCCTCCTATCTTGGACTGATCCTTGTTTATACAGAGATCTGATTGACCCAAGACTTTTCACACAATCGAATAAAATGCGTGTTTTATTTTTGTATTGTATGTTATTTTTTATTTTTTATAATTCATTTTATTTTTTTCGTCCAAATAAATTGAGTGCAAGCAAATAGATAACGTGTAGGAAAATAAGAAAAGACCAGCACTCCAAGCTTTGCTGTCAAATGTAAAATACAGAGCACACAGGCCTATGCTGCACCCCAAGAGTTGATAGGTTAATACACTAGCTAATTTGATTAAGTTATTAACATTGGCGGTAAACTCTTATTGCACCAATGGCTTTATACAGTATGTCATATTCCCCTAAAGGTCTAGTAACTAAGTAAGTAAAGTTTATTTATAGAGCACATTTCACAGACAAAGGTCACAAAGTGCTGTACAGTCAAGGCAATGCAAATAAATAAAACCCTACACCGTACAAAATAGAAAATCCTACACCATCTGATAGATTCACCCCAGCTGGTTTTTCATGTACAGACTACTGATTGTAGCCTACATTTATATTTAAAAACAAATAAAAGGCCAATTGAAAGGGCCAGGCTATCTACAAAATAAAATAAACTACTTCATCATAGTTTATTATAGTGGATGGTGTGTTATTTGTATTTGCCAACAAGGTCTACTTTAGATGGTTCTCTTCAAAGTCCCGGGCCGTTTTTCAGTCCTAATCTGACCCTGTAGGGAGGGTTATATTTGTTTATATGTTTAGTTCAAATATCAACAATCTTTCTCCTGCATCTCTGGATCAAAACCACTGTTGTGTGTCAGGAGGATTAATACAGTATAAGGCAGTTCTCAGGTGTATCACCATGAAACATAATTACATTGAAATATGTCCTATTGCATCTGAATTGGCTAGATGGTATATGAAGTGATACCAGTATTGTATGTTGCATCTTATGCTAATTAGAAACATGTATGTAAGAATGATTTAACGTGATGCAAATCGTCGAGATAGAGCTTTCATTTATTTTCAAATGGTCATAATCTGGCGTGGATTTAAACTGAATATTTTCCATTTTTCTAGTTATAGTTATTTTGTTTTTATTTTTAGAAGAGTATCCTACAATCAATAGTACAGAATATGGATTTATTTTTTGATATTATATTATTTATTATTTGGCATGTCTTCCTTATAAAGTCCCTCTTCTCAGCAGCAACATCGTGTTGTTTTTGTTCATCATTTGAAAGCAAACCACATTTACAGTCTATGATTTCTCAAGTTCAGAAGAGACATTTACGAGTTCTGGGTTTATTTGAATGTAGCATGAAAGCTTTTATTGAAGACATAATTAACATGAGAGGGGATTTCATACTTCAGATCCAAGAGACTTGGATATGTTGCATCTTAAAAACACGTCTTCATCCGTAATCACCAAGGTTCTGCATAACAAGTTATCATATTGTTTAGGCCGGCCCAGAGCCATGGAAATAACAGAGTTACGCCAACAGAGGATTAGACCAGAGCCATGGAAACTTCCGGGAACTATTTTGAGGCTCCAGAATCCGCCATTGCGGTGAAACAACGGTCCATTGGAGTGAACAAAGATGTGCGTAACTCTGTTCTTTCCATGGCTCTGGGTCGGCCCAATCATGGTTGGGATGTTAACAGTATATGGTAAAGACAGACCTACACTTAATAAATATACTACTACTCACGATTATGAAGATATAACAGTATAACTTCAAAATTATCCTCTTTCTCATCATTACGTCGTGACATAATCAAGACACCAATACCATAATGGCTATATCATTTATTGTAAGTGTTCCTTTGGGCTGCAAATACTGTTGTTCATTTGGTTTAGTTTCAGTTTCTTTAGCAATGTTAAATACGGTAGCTAAAGCTATGTCTGAAACTGTTTGCTAATTCACTGTTCCCTGTACATAATACACCATACTCCAAAACATGGTAAGAAGGTTGGGTGGAAATATGCTGAGAGCTCACCAAACTGCAATCATAATCATTAAGAAGGTTACAAGTTGGCCCGTCCTAACAAGTGCAGTATGGGTCAGAGGTCAATCAAGCAGATCTTACCAGCCACATTAAATGCATTCTAAAGTTGCATTGCATAATTTATTAATCCTGTTTATTGTGACATGGTGAGTTTGTTCCTATAAATAATGTGTTATTTTTGCTTGAAAGGGTGCACTGAAAAACATGAATACATACACATTTTGTAAAATCCAAACCTGTCAGTAACACATCAAATATTTTCCATACAGAGTCTAGGATCTGAGAATGAGACATCAGAAGTGAAACCTGACTCACAGACATGGAACTTCTCCATGGGATTCTCAGATGGTGAGTATATGCAGTTCATTTATCAATATACACTATAATACTTGTACACTATAATAAGATATAAAAAAACACAAATTAGTAACTTATCAAACAGTAAGTTGAACTTTTGTTAACGTACCCTTTTAGAGTAAAACAAATGTTTGTACAGTTTTTTGTAAAGTTTACAGAGTATGTATGAAAATCAAAGAAATAAAGTTAGAATAAAGTTGACGGTATTTGTTGTCCCTCCTTTTAGAGTCTCCAAAGGAACTGGAGGACAGTGATGTGGTTGCTGTGATAGCCGACATGGACGGACAGACTTCACTAACGGAAGAACAGACCAGTCTCACCAAAGATAAACAAAACGCATCCTTCGCTATACACAATCTGCCACAGTCCTACCCGTCTACAGTTGTGGTCAGGGTCCCAGCCCCCCAGGCAACTGCAGACGGCATAAAACCACCCTTGGAGAAAAAAGAGACTGGTGTAAAGAAGGTAAAGACATTTTTAAATGTTGTTTTCAAGATAGTCACCATTGTGAATGTATAATGGTGCAGCAATAATATGTGTTTATGTTATAATTTAAACCCAGAATTACACTATAGTAGTAAAGTCCACATTTGGGCATATTTTATAGTATAATGTGATTCCTTGTCAACTGCTTTAAATCTACAAAGTTAACGTTGTGCTGTTCATGTGTGTTGGGAACCCCCAAGGGGTCAGGAAGTGCTTTGTTGAGTCATAATGATATGCAAACGTTATGAAACTTTTAATTATCAAGATTTTTAAGGTCCACTTTTCAATTCCTCATGTGTCTGGAACTTCCAGCGTGGTAGAAACAGGCATTATAAATAGGTGTTTTGGTTTGAAATTCAAAGTGTCCACCACCCGCCTTACTTAAAATATTCATGATTGACACTTGTACACTGAAAAAAATGGAGCTATGTGCTATATAGTGAGCATATATGACACTGTGTTGCATATAAGATAGGCCTACCTGATCCATATCCTTTAAACACAGTTTTGTAGCGTTATACCAGGCCTGGGCAAAGTCAGGCCCGGGGGCCCTTTGAGACATTCTACCCGGCCCGCCTGGTACATCAAACATTTTAAAAATAATACAGCATAAAATTACTTGACAAGCTCTGCAGAATGTTACTTTATTTACTGCTGCATAAAAAAAATAACATAATTAAAGTGAAAGGTTATATTTGATTATGAAAATGGTACATAGGAATAGCCTATATATGCATAAATATGCAAGTTAACAAAGTTAGTGGTTTTGCTTTTTATTTTAAAATTTTTAAGCATGTTGGTTAACAAAGTATTGTGGCCCTCAAATACAAATAATTGCCCACCCCTGCGTTATACTATACTATTACTACGGTATTCGTGTACCATACTAGTACTATAAACACTTATGAGGTGGCTGAAAGTTTGTAAACAATGGCAGAAAGCCACGCTCTGCTCTGTTGTAGATCGAATAAATGTGTTATAATTCTCTCTATGTCTCTCACCCTCTCCCTCTCTCTCTATTTCTCTCTCCCTCTCTCACCCTCTCTCTCTCTCTCAGTTGGTGGTGAAGGTGGTGATGGACGACGGCAGCTCCAAGACTCTGCTGGTGGACGAGGGGCAGAGGGTGCGGGAGGTGTTGGACACGTTGTTTGAGAAGACCTACTGCCATCGCAGCGTGGACTGGAGCCTGTGTGAGAGCAGCCCCGAGCTGCAGACCGGTGAGGTGTAGTGAACAGGCCTACCTATTGCACCATCACGTGGGTGTGGACTTCCATATAGTGTAACTGCACCTACATTGGGCTTCTCAGCTGTAAACTAAACGCACTGTGATGAGACATACATGCTGGTGCTGCGATTGAGAAAATACCTTTAGTTGTTATAAAAATCTGGATTTTATGGTTTGAACATGTCTCTACACGTCATATCCGTTAACAATTGCCCTGACTAGGCTCCAACAGTACTCCTCATACGTCATCACATTCAAATGTAAGGTTAATGTTAATGTTGGGGGTCCCCCTCTCAGCCCCTCCCCTCACTCAGCTCCTTGACTACGTTGTGCGGTGGGTGGAGTCAGGCTCAGACCTGGGGTGCACGTACATTTTAAGCACACGTTAATCACATATACTTACTAAAATTGGTGTTATTTGACAATACTGTCTTAAATTAGAACATAATGATTTTGATCATTTTACAAAAACAAGTTTTATTAGTCAAATCTACACTGTCTACTTTTTATTGGTTTTTGAACCTGCGCATTGTGATTGTAATTATGATGTAATGTATTATGATAATGATGATGTAAGCATGTGATGCAGAGGCCTGAAGCCCAAGATGAACAGTAATGTACACCGCGCCACACGTATTCCCTGCACGCTGTTGACATTGCGCAAATTTAGCGTCAGTTGGTTTACATATCACGCTAGTTGTGTAGGCCTACACGACCTAGGATTGTTTCTTATTTCTATTGCCTTTGCTGTTTTCAGAAAGAGGTTTTGAGGACCATGAATATTTAGTGGAGTCTTTGTCTGCATGGACATGTAAAAACCTCATTTATTTTGTCTCAAGGCCGGAAAAATATGCACTTTTCAAAGAGCCGCAGGTTGGTACTAAAAATATTTTAATGGTATTTTTTTTAAATGTGTTTTTGCAGTTAAATTATGATTTTCTTTTTTGCTTTAAAGTTGTTTTACATGTGGAGGCAAACACCTGAGTTTCTGAGAAACGTTAGCAAACAAGCCAAAACACTCTTACTAAAGGTTAGTCGCGAGACTCACAGGTCTTAGGTTAACCTATATTCATTTTTGGGAATATTTAAAAGTTGTGAATAATAAATCATTTGATGCACTGTATTATAATTCCAGTATAATCTACATGTTTTTGAAAATGTACATTTGAAATTACTCTTCGCATATTATTCATCGTGATTTTATTTGGATTTTTCAGGAAAACTTTGAGGGTGCTTCTGTGATTGTCCCAGACATTGAGGGGATTCTATATCTGAAGGAAAATAAAAATAAGACATGGAAACGAGGATTTTTCTTGCTTCGAGCCTCTGGGATCTACTATGTCCCAAAAGGAAAAACCAAGGTTCCGCTATAACCGTTCCATTTATGTGTTAGATATACCTATAAGTCTTTAAATCTTCCTAACATGCTTTAGCTTTAGCCAAACCTCTCATGGAAAACAAGTCAGTTAAATTGAACCCCAGGTGTGACATGATTTTAGGGCTGTAAGTAATCGCCTCTGACATATCCTCTTACTCAGAGCCAGCCAATGAAATGAGGGCATGTAAATAACAAACCAAGTGCAATTAAAACCAAATTAAACAGAATGTTCATCTAGAAGGAAGAAAAGTCAGTTGGAAATAATACGGGGCCTTTGACAACTATAAAATAACTCATATATCACTGCTGCAGTCATGATGATGGCTTTTATTTGTATATTTTTTTATAGACAATGAAGTCCAAACTTGTATCCAGCAAATATGTTCTATATTATCTTGTGGCTCTTATGCCAGCATTTGTTTACCATTGTTGGTCTTCCATGTGTGTCAGTCCTCCAGTGACCTGGTCTGCTTTGCTCACTTTGACAAAGTCAACGTCTACACCACTACTGACTACAAACAGAAATACAGAGCTCCTACTGACTTCTGCTTCATACTGAAGGTAACAAACCAGTATCTTGACTAACTATTTGAGTAGAGAAATAGATAAATCACTGTAAACCCCAACAAATTAACTTCAATTAATTCAAATCAGTCTTGTTGTTTACTACATGTTGACTAAAATATTACATGCACAGTATATTTTCAAGCGTGCACGCCATCATTACTTTTAATTGTGTGGGTTTATTCAGACATACCAGTTTTGAGAGGAAAATAACAAAACAAGATAAAGTTAAAATGGCTATTACAACTAATTCAACGTATTGGTGCTGCTATAAATACTATGCACTTTATTACAGTGCATGTCCTTTTCAGTTTCTGCCACAGTTTAAGAGTTACTACTAAATTAGACTAGACTAAATTACCCCTGAGCATTGCTGATTTGCAAGGATATATTTAATCACTGACTATATGGCTGCTTTTAATCTGGAAACATAGTTCTGAGAAATATCTTGTCAATTTGCCAAATAATAATGTTTTAACATGTTTTATTGAACTTAATTGTTTTATGGAGTATTGTATTGTGTATGCGTCTTTTACCGTTTTAATTTTAAGTATGTTCTTTAAACTTTTTTGCATTGTAACGATGCGTTATTAGCACATAAATAAATTAAGTAAGTATCGTGCATAGATGTACGACTTAGTCATCCTGTAGCCTAACCCTAAACGTCCCCCCTCTTTTACAACTTCACCATCATAGGATAGGATTACTGGCTCTTGGGTTGTTCAGGCTTTCCATCTCATTCTAACCAGTAGTTTGAGAAGGTGTTGGAAATCATTGGAAATCATTTAGCCAGTGTTTGAGTTTTGTTGTTTTTTTAGGCCTCGTTTTTTCACAAAAGTTTGATTTGCGTTGTGGTTTTGATGTACAATTTTGCAGATCTCTTTTCTTAATGATTTTGATGTTTTCTTTGTTATTTTAAGTTTCTTTAATGGTTGTTGAGTCATTGTTTAGTGGTTTTTGCACTGTGGTTTTGATGGTTTATTTTATATTTATTTTTCCTTTCAAGTTGTAGGTTCTTTTACCTACCTAAACACCAGTCTTGTCCATATTGTGCAGTGGTTCCCATTATATTTCCCTGAAACTCTATCAAAAACTCTTCCCTGTAATGTCATTTTTTTCTCATCTTTTAGCAAGATGCCCCAGATCACTGGTAATACTGGCCCTCTCTAGTACATCTGTATACCGGCATACCATACCATTTATACCATACTTCCTTGGGAAGTAATTAAAGCCATTGTTCCAAGTAAAAGTGCATCCAGCTTGACTCAAAAACAAAAAACAAGGCAGTATTACAGTATGCTTGCTGTAGAAAATAGACTTGTATATTACTAGCTCTTATGCAATGTTGTCATCTACTCTGCACCAATGGCAACCTTGCCATCCCATAATGGTTAGACTCCACCTGTTGGATTAGGGGAGAGTGTTGGGGCCTGCAGACAGGAGGCCTGTGTTAAACCCCTCAATAGCTCATTTAAATTGCAATAGCCAGGCCATGTTTAACAGGCAGTTTACCACCCTTTCTTAAGAGGTTATTTAGTTTGACCAGGTCAAATCAATTTGATTTATATAGCCCCTAATCTCATTGCAGTCTCAAAGGGCCGTACAGCCTACATTTCACATGGAAACAGAAACAAACAACACCCCCTTAACCTGCTCCTCCCCCCGAGCAAGGAAATACCTCCATTAAAACCACATGGGGGGAAAATGGAAAGAAACCTTTGGAAGGGACCACAGAGGGAGGAATCCACCCCTCCAGGACAGTTGAGTTGCAATAGGTGATGGTAGGCAAACCAAATTTAGCGTTAATTTTATGTATAATCATTTTCCCATTGTGCTGTTCTTAAGAACTAACACATCGGAAAGATTTAAAGCGTTTTGTAAGTTAGTTAATTAAGAGTGGTCTGTGAAATGTAGCATTAACAGATGCCACAGAGTCCCAGATCAGAGGTGTCACTGACAGACGCCGCTTGAGTCCCAGGTCCAAAGAAATGTCCAATAACACTACAGTAATAGCCACCGCCATCCATACATGGGACCATGTCAGCATCTAGGTCAGATAAATAGGAAGGTGCCAGTCCATGTAATGATTTATAGGTGAACAATAGAATCTTAAAATGACATCTCAGATAAACTGGCAGCCAATGAAGTTTAGCAAAGATTGGAGTAATTTGATCAAGTTCTCTAGTTCTAGTCAAGATTCTGGCAGAAGCATTCTGGACCATCTGAAGACTTTTAATACTCTTTTTCGTAAAGCCAGAAAGTAAACCATTGCAGTAATCCAACCGTGAAGATACAAACGCATGAATTAGAGTCTCTGCATCTATCAAAGATAAAGTTGGACGAATCTTTGTAAAGTTGCGAAGATGGAAAAATTCATTTTTAGTAACCTCTTTAATAATGTGCAAATCAGAAGAAAGCACACAGTCAAATATCACTCCTAACTAAAAGTTAGGAATGATATTTTAAGTTAAGTGTGGCATCCTTGAACAGGTGTCTGTGCCTGGCCAGTCCAATAATTAACATTTCAGTCTCATCTGAGTTTAGGTGCAAAACATTTTAAAACATCCATTGTTTTATTTCCAAAAGGCATGACTCTAATATTCTGAGGCTGGATTGGTTTTTGAGTTCATGGGGCATAGAAAGTTGGGTATCATCAGCATAACAATGAAAACTAATACCATATTTACGTATATGAACTTAAGCCCAATAGTAATGACACAGATGAAGTATCTGTGTCTATAGTAAGCAATAAGTCATTAACAACTTTCATAAGAGCAGTTTCAGTAGGGTGGGGTGCTCTAAATCCTGATTGGAATAATTCAAATAATTTGTTAATAGTCTGATATTAAAATTATTTGTTGGTAGTTTTACAAGAATTTAGCCAAAATCAATTATAAATAGGTTAATTCAGCATTCCAAAATAACCTACAATAGACCTACATTGTATTTTATTTAATTTATTTATTATTACTTTAAATGTGTCGGCTTTTGCTAGCATACTATCATATTAGGATATTTAAATAATGTTAGTTATTTTAGCCAGTCATATGTTATTGTTCCTGCTTTAACCTTTATGTAACCTGAGTATGAGCCAAAACTCATTCAGTAGCTGAACATATCAAAACAGTGAGAAGAGTTTGCTTGCCCTCTGCTGGCATTTTTGTTTAACTACATCTGACATATCAAGTGGGAGAAGTTCATGTGATTCCCTACTTGACATTCCAAGCGATAACATTGTAACCGCCGTGTTTCCCCAGCATCCATGTATCGAGAAGGAATGCCGGAGCATCAAGTTTCTGTGTTGCGAGGATGAACGCACGTTATCACTTTGGGTCAACGCCATCAGAGTAGCCAAGGTCAGATAGATAAATACACTGTCAAAAAACACAATTCAGCAGAAATGTGTTAAGGAATTCCACTGACATCCTTAGCTAATACAAATACTGTATCTCATCAACTTTATGATACTCCACCATCCAAGAGCTCACAGCGTGTACGTGTGTGTGTGTGTGTGCGCGCGCATGTGTTAGTATGGAACCATCTTGTATGAAAACTACCAGAGTGCTATGCTGAGAGAACAAGGTATCCTCTAAGATCCCTGGTTGAAATAGCATCCACTCCTTCCTCTGCCCTGCAAGGTAATACCTTCCAACACACGCCAAATCACACACACACACATACACACACGCACACACACACACACATGCTGAAGCACTTACATGAGAATCATTAATCAAAATGTATAAACTGTAAGATGTTGACAATAGAGCAATGAAAAGCAATTCCATTGGTCTGGATTGTGGACTGTATATTATTGTATATACACTGTATTATATTATTATATATACAGCCGCAGAAACAAAATGTAGACCACTGCAGCAGTTTCTCCGATTTTTACTATTTATAAATGTTTCTTTTTTATTTACATGCAATATAAGTAGACCTGTATTTATATATGTTTTGTATTTCTGTTATACTTATAATTTTCAGTAAATTTATACTATAAAATGTTGAAGAATGTGCAGCGGTCTTCAAATTTTTTCCGCGGCTGTATATTGTGGATTGTAGGCTATACTATATACTATATATTTTATAAAATGTATTGAAATTATCGCAATTGGTCTTCCTAGGCCCCAGGGAAACCAACAGCACAACACAAGATTGACAAATACCCATTCATTCAAATAGCCAATACAGGCTTCTGTGTACCAGTACATTGGCAGGAAATGTATTAAAAGAGAAAGTTGGCTTGTTGACAGATGTTTTTCTGCCTTGCAGGTACAGCGAACAAGTTAAAAAAAGGCCGTCTATGTACACAAAGAACAAAGGGGCTGGGATTACAACATACAAAGTGATGTCATTCTCTGCTCAGGACACCACTACGTATTTCACCAGACAATAGTTGTACATTCAAGTGAGAAATGTCGCATATACTGTAGGACCTTTGACAGCAAGTCGTCAGCCACAGTGCTCAAACACCAGAGGTATATTCCTGGTCCTCCATCCCCCACCGATAGCCAACATGACCTGCAGCAGCCTCACGTCTTTTATGGTGACCACTGACACAGACCCTCTTTGTAAGCATGCGGACACACAGAGACTTTTCCCATAGTTTTGCTGCAGTGGTTATTGTTTTAGAGCCACGCCCCTCTCTAAACAATTAAAAAGCATTTCACCACCGTCCCCGATGTTTAGGTCCAACATTGTCATAGAGGTCCAATATTAATTTGATTCCAGTCCTTCTATTGTACTCTGGTATTTATGTTATACTGTGTGTAATAGAGCACGCACTGTTGCTTCTGACCTTATGTGTGACGTTGCAATTGCATAAATTACAGCAAATGGTGAGAACTGATGTTAGTTATTTACTGGTTAACTTGTATCTGCAGTAAAATACTCTTGCATACAATTTGTAGTTACTATTTGGAAGTGTAAGAGGTTGTCATTATCTGTGAGCTGCCCACAGAAAAAACCCAGAGAGCAAATAAATTGGAAGTATAAGAGGAAGAGGCTTTTTTCAGCAGACAGAGAACAGCATGCTAGCGAAATGCGAAGAGATGTTTGTTGAATTTGACAAAAAGTGTATTATCTTACATTTAGTTTACAATTGCTGACTTTATATTTAAAAAAATCAAACTTCAAATGCCTGACTCACAAAACACAGAGCATGTCCAGTGTTTTCCATGTTTATTACAAAAGGACTGTACAGAAATTTCAATGAACACATCATATGTACAAACTGAGAGAAGACAAACAGTGGATTCTGTTTCCATTAATAATGGATCACCTTATTTTTCACATTCATCATAAGAAAACACACACTGAAAAAAAGGCGTCTCCGCGATGCCCTGAAATGCTAAATGTTATGCTGTAAACGTTACAAATTCTGCATGTTACTGGTTGTCTCATGGTTCAAAAAGTATAAATAAATCTGGTACATAAAATGGTTAGTAAATCTTCATCGGCAATCATCAGAGAAGTATGCCTAAAATAACTTTAATGTAGGGCTATAGAAAACATTGTTTCCATGTATAAATGACGTCTGGCGACCAAAGAAATTACAATCAAGGGTGATATTGTAATCATGGCAGACATTATTCTGCGTAATGTATGCCTAAAAGTTATTTTGCCCATGTTGATACTTTCATGCTCTGAGGCTTAGTGAATACTCGTCACTGGTGAATCGATGGCATTATAATAATGAACAAAATATGCCACTCTATTTTATATAGTCTGTTGCCGGCTCCATTTTCTATAAAATATTTCTTCCAATAGAATATAAAGCAAATATTAAGATATCATTCCAATAAGTGTATACACTGTATACTGTATATATTCAATAAAAACTAATAAAATCCATTGCTGATTACATTCCCTGACATGTCATTTTTTAAATAAAGAAAAGGTCTTGAGATCAACCAGAACAAAAAAAAAGTATACTGATTTTAGTAAGCAAACATCAGATATTGCAAATGGGAGATATATCACTTTGAAATTAAACCTGACATCAGAATTGTGCAGTTCTTAGGACAACAACTAATTTCACTGCAAAGACATGTCTTTGCAAATAAAACCCCCCAGGTTGTATTAAGATTACTAAAAAATCAAGACAATCTCAAACACTGTGACATTACAACATAGCTCATACTTAAGTGGCACAAACTGCTGCTTCAGCAAAAGACAAAATATCAGTAGCAGACAATGGATGCAAGTGTACATTTAAGTGAGTATAACGCACTGCTGAATTGCCTACATTCACTGATAAAAAAAGACGATTTAATTGAAGATTACAATCAAAACCGGAGAAGAAAAATGTCCTTCAGTACATTTCTATGAGTAAGATTAGACCATTCTGGACAGCCTTGCACTTGTATTGAGGTTGTTTTGGTAGGTGATTATGGTTGTATTGAGCACCACATTAAAGCACCATACCATTAACCACTGAAATAACTGAAAGATGGAATAGAAAAGCCAGTCAGTCAGTAGAACTTTTTAAAGTTCTACTAGACTAAGACTAAAATAAAATGCAACTAATAAGATATGATGGACTCCTCTGCACAACTGGGGGAAACAAATAGTAACAGTGACAACAAACATTACCGTCTTCTTCTTCATATTTGTGGCGTGAAGCTTATTTGTCTCTGGGAGCTTTGCTACAGTAGCTGGACAGCAAAACAAAATGCATTTTTGAAGATCCACTTGGCAAGAAATATTCTAGTTAGCTTTCATCATAAAAACTGAAATGTTTGCGTGAGACCACCTGGCCAAACTCAAGACAAATTGGCACTGTGGAGTGGCAATTAAAACAATACTCAAAACTTATATAAACAATCACTAAAATAAAATGGCAGTTTCAAATTCATCTCGGCACCACCTTGTTTTCCGTTGACCAGTTTGGCACCGACAGAAAACTCACCGGCGAAAACACACCACAGACAAATGCACCGGCAGCGCCTCACATTACAGTATATACAAGCTATAGAAGAGAAATGAACGCTACCAGAAATAAGCAACCTAAACGGTTTGTATCTTTTTTTGTGTGTAATGCCTTCTACAGTATATACTTAGTATACCCTTTTAGACATAAGAAATTCCACACCTTTTTGCCTCCAAAGTCCATAATCCTTCCAACCAACTCAAACGTCAGTAAATTGATATTTTGAGGTTGTTGCCCTTTTATAATCCCTTTAATGGACATCAGAAACATGAAGCGTTTGGTTGTGTTGTAATGCACTTCCCATTAAGTAATATGGAGGTTTTTATTTTGTTTCGTTTCGTTTACAACAGGAGGCATACTGGTCACTTGGTCTGCCGGTTTACAGCATACAGGCATGGCGAGTACCATGGTCACTTGAACGCACCATTGGCCAATCAATTCACTACGGTAGCTTGTTTGTTCATTTTAGTGTGGGATTTAATCAACTGATAAATGTTACCAGTACTTCCATTCATTGCAATAGAAAAGCCCTTAACAAAATATCGTAAGAACTCTTGAATACTAATTTTTCATTACATTATTTCTTCATTTTCAGACCTTTTTCATCACCATACCACAAACAGTTAACTTGACCTTTAATTCCCTTTAGAGCGCAGTGTAAACCAACCTGTTTCAGGACACTCCTGCTATATATGTGGTTATTTCTATTGTTCTTTTTCTTTTGGACCCAAACAGAACCGTGGCAGTTTAAGCCCTCCAAAAAACAGTTTGTATATTTTGTATACACTTCGACATGGCACTTGATTCATACTAGGAGTATAAACTGCTATTGTTGGGGTTTGCATACTGTACATGTACAACGGTTTGAGCTCTGTTCGAAACCATGTTTTTTTGTTAAGTTTTTCCTTTGTTTAGTCTGCGTAGTGCATGATGGACTCAACGTAGTTCCCGGGGAACAGACCAGTGACACCGTTACAGACGCCCTCGAACCAACCGTCATCGTTCTTCTTGATTATGTAGATGATGGCTCCTTCCATGAAAGACAGCTCGTCCTCCTTGTCCTTGGAGTAGTCATAGATGGCCACAACTGAGGAACAATGCACAGCACAGGCCGTGTAAATACATAAATAAATGGACAAACTCCTAAAGGGCTTCGAAAGAGTATATTTGACGCTCAAACTGTGCTGGCTCTGGCCGACGCCATCTTTGCCGTACCCGACTTTGCCTGTAATTCCTGGCTATCCATAATTAATAGGATTAATGTATGGTTTCATATATTTTCAACTGAGTTATATACAATTTCACCCCCATGCAGTTGTCACGAATGGGTCATGAATACATGAGACTAGCTACAGAGACCAAAACAGTTGATTTAACCAGGCTGTAAACCAGTGGCGTGCGGAGAGTATATGCAGGGTAGGCGTGTTATTTTATGCCAAATAAATATTTTTTCTGATGGGAATATTAATTTATCAGAAGTAATACATATTTTTTTTACATTTATTTTGACGCTGCTTACCCGGACAAAGACCTCACTGCACATCACTGCTGTAAACATGTTTATTTCTGTTGTACTCTACGGGGATTTACTCGCTAAAAACTGAGGAACAATCTAGACGTAAGGTAGGGGAAAAAAGGCGCAAAATATTGTCTGTTGTTGAACATGAAAAAATAAATCAGTGTTAACATAGTACAAATGTTTTTAAATCATTACAAATATGTTTAGAATAGCAAAAAAAAAAAAAAAAAAAAAGATAGAAAGTATCTTCTAAATGTCTTAGCAAATGCTGTGCAATGGCTAGGCTAAAGATAATGCTAACGCTAATGCTGCGTCGCTTCCGAGACCCTCACCTTTCTCCAGGTAGACCTTGGGAGCCCACTGGGGGTCCCCGTCGGCGTAGGGGTCACTGTAGTGGACCACCGCTGCCTCTTCCTCCTCGTAGTCCACCGGTGGGGGGGGCGGGGGTGGCGAGGGCTCTTCAAACATGGCCATGTCCTCAGGGGGAGGCGGGGGAGGCGGGGCGGGGCTGTCCGTTACTGGCCGGGACAGATGACGGGTGAGGGAGGGGGGGAATAAGACAAGCAAAAGTGGAGAGTGAGCGAGCGAGGCCGTCGGGCGTTCAGTATCGCTTTAAAACCTCTCTCCTACATTGAACGTTATATACAGTTTCCATAGTAATAGTGTACGATACAAGCTTAAATGTTCACGGGAACTAAAATTACCACTTTCAACTTGGCCCAAAAACCTCAATGTTCTCAAATTAATTTCTCATATATTATGAGACACCTCGCCTTCACAGAAGAACCCCTGTTGCTATGAAGATATTGATTTAATGCATTTCAAATACACGGCGATTTAACATGCCACTAGAGGGCAGCTTGGTGCCTTTATGACTCAGTGAGGCATGGTGTACAGTAAAATCTACAGAATCCGGCTCATTAATCATCTCACGGAGAAAGTAGAGAGCAACTTTAAGGGCCTGGGGTATTGAATCGGACCACAGGGAACTTTCTTTTATCTAATAAATGAATAGAAATTCACAGGATGGGCTGTCTCTAACCATAAGGCCCTTCAATCCTTTTTGTTCCAACTGCTACAAGAGCCTGCTTTTGGGTTTTTGAGAAAGTCTGTTCTCAAGATTTCTTTGTCGTGTGTCACTGAAACTGGAGCCAATCTCTTTTGGCCTATTGTAATCATCGGGCTTAAGCAAACAGCTTGACAGATTGAGCTATTTATCTAAGCCCCACGATTCATGAGCAAAAAAAAATAAAATAAAATAAAAAAAGAAATCTCTTTAAAATGCAGAGTGTTTCCCTTTAATCCAACCTGATGGGACATTTTAATTTGAAGTACATTTCTTTCAGAATTAGCATCTGCTCGTGACTAGGAAGAGGATTCATCACACCTGCTGACCCAACTGAACTAAACGTCACGCAAACTTTTGCTGCTCAAAGCTTCGGATCACGTTTTCCTTCCCGGACGGCACACACCCTGGCCGTGCTCTGTCACCATGGCAACAGACAGACGGGGTGTGTTGGCAGAGGCTGTGTGTGTGTGTGTGTGCGTGCAAGCAGGGCTTTTGCAATCACCAGGGCTGGCCATAGCTAGCGGTAGCTGTGTCTGCATGTGTGTGCATGCGTGTGTGTGTGTGTGTGTGTGTGTGTGTGTGTGTATGTATGTGTGTGTGTGTGTGTGTGTGTGTGTCTGTGTGTGCATGCATGTGTGTGTGTGTGTGTTGGGCATGCATGTGTGCGTGTGCGTGCGTGCGTGTGTGTGTGTGTATGTATGTGTGTGTGTGTGTGTGTGTCTGTGTGTGCATGCTTGTGTGTGTGTGTGTGTGTTTGGGCATGCATGTGTGCGTGTGTGTATATGTGCGTGTGTGTTTGTGTGTGTGTGCGTGTGTGTATGCATGTGTGCGTGCGTGCGTGCGTGCGTATGTGTGTATGTGTGTGTGTGTGTGCGTGTGTGTGTGCGTGCGTGTGCGTGCGTGTGTGTGTGTGCGTGTGTGTGTGCGTGCGTGTGCATGCGTGTGTGTGTGTGCGTGTCATACTCACTGCTCTCCTGCATTCTGGCCACAAAGCCAGTCAGCGGGATCTGGGGCGTCAGCTGGACCATGGGAGGGGGGGGCGGAGCCACAGACACTGGGGGCGGTGCCACAGACCAAAACAGACCAATGGGCACGCAGCACAGCAGAGGGAGACAGAGGGAGAGAGAGAGAGATAGAGAGACATAGAAGACATGTGGAGGTCACATGGAAGAGAAACCATGAAGAAAGACAAGAAGAAGAGCGATAAAGGCTTCTGAGCAGTGTAAGACAAAGCACGCCGCTTCTCAAACTAAGGGCTGGGACCCCCTGACGGGTCACCAAACGCTTTCAGCAGGGTCACCATTCGAGTATTATTATTTAAGTATTTTTCTTCTTATTATTATTCTTATTATTGTTTGTATTATAATAATTATTTATATAAATATTATATAATCATATTTTATTATTATTATTATTATTATTATTATTAGTAGTAGTAGTAGTAGTAGTAGGATTATTAGTAGTATTATAATAATTATTTATATAAATATATAATCATATTTTATTATTATTATAATTATATTATTATTATTGACAAACGTTATACAAAATTGTAATAATGGTTTCTTTTTGGGAGTTAATGGGTCAAAACAATTGAGAAACACTGGTTTAACCCTTTAAAATACAGTAGCTACTGGTTTAAGTTACCAGCCCCCCCCTCTCAAAGAAAACACAGAAGCGTATGCAGAGCAGAAGCACACATAGGCTCGCATATGAAGCATCGGCAGCTAGCATACAGTAGTCGACTCCTTTGGCAGGAAACCAAAAATGAAAAGCCTTTTTTTTGCTGTGGTGAAATACACAGTGTGTGCTGTCACGTACAGCATCTTCGAGTTCTATGCCGCCAGACGTCGTATCATAAATGCAGTTACAAACACAGCTAGCTAGCTAGCTAGCTAGCTAGCTAGACAGCGAAGCTTTCATCCACGCCCACAGACCCCGGTAGCTGATTGGACGCACGAACACACCGTTAAATGGCCCGCCCGGCCTGGGGCATTAATATTGATAAGAATTAATATTCTACTGCTGCTCAAACAGAAGAGGCACTATATGGGACTTTATGGGGCGATCACTTGCCTGCCTCACAACATGGGTTTCTGTTGCCTGGCAACGGTAAAGGTGCGGTCAGTCATGCTAATGGAAGCTTGTTGATGTTTGAAGTTGATCATAACAAATACACATCTCCTTTCAGTGCCATAGTGTTGTGTGTCTGCACCACTATGTTTGTGTTCCCAAACACCAGAGGAGATATTCACTGGATTCTACAAAAAAATGTGTTCTGACGCCAGGCAACAATAAAAGGAGTCCAGAACAAAGAAAAGATCTCCCATCCACGGGAGACTTCACCATTAACTTTTCTCTATGGAAATGTCTAGTGCTGTACCAAACGATTATTTTTTTGGTCGATTAATCTACTGATTATTTTTTCGATTAATCGGATAACGATAATCGGAAGTCGATGCCATAGGGTGCTCCCTCAGAATCTGTGTCACCCACATTGGTAACACACAGTGTTGTGCGGCCTGCACCACTTTGTGTTCCTTATTACAAAGCCAGGGCAGTGTAGAAACACCAGATTATAGTTTTCAGCAGGTACAGAGAATGGGCAGCTAGTAGACCATGAGCAGATATTTGCTTAACTTCACTAAGTGTATTGTGTTGCAATCACTGAATACCTTTAACTGGTTTTAATATTTTAATGTAAAATATCTATATAATGATATATATATATATAATATATAATTAATTAATTGATATTAAATCTGCTAGAGCTTGTTAAAAAAGAATTGAGTGCATTATACATTTAGCACAAAATGAAATGAAATGAAATAAATTTCAGGAATACCAAAACATTAGTGCAACCTCAAGCTTCCCAACCAAATCATCTTACATTACAATGTGTGCACTAATTCTAAAAGCCAGGAATAACTAAAACGAATGCATTCTTAATCAAATCTAACACACCCACCAAAGCAGATGCATGAACTCCTCCCCTCTCCTTCTCCCATGTTCTCTTAGGTAAAATATTTTGGTCTATGCGCGAAAGGAAGCGTCCGCTAGTGTTCCTTTAACAAGACAGCGTGACAGCGGTCAGCAGATGCATGCTTTGTGTTTGCACATGTTAAAACTAAAGCAGCTTCCCTATTTTTCTCCGCTTCAAAGGATCTGTGTTCGCGTGTAGCTCTTTCACTGTGTCCTGCAATGTTTCGTTGACGCTTTGTACCAATGCATGTCACGCGCTGCATCTCGCAGAGTGCTAACGCTAACATTGTTAGCTGCTGCTCACCTGGTATTTACCGCTACAGGCTATAAACCGGGCCAAATGAATCTGCTACAGACATCAGTGGATGTATTGGGGTAGGTACACAAACACACCATGCTACATATTTGATTGGATTACTGGGCCGGTTCGCAGCTAATTGCTGCCTCTCATAGTCCATTAATGGCACTATTTTTCAGATCTGAGCATAGTTATAGGTATATTTTTCCGAGTCGACGGTACATTTAGCAAATCGACGTATTTACGTAAACGGTTACATTGGTTACGTCGACTAATCGTCCCAGCACTAGAAATGACCAAAACGTCTGTGGGCGCCACTTCCCGCTCGAGACAAGGCCAAGCAGCGTTGGGTTCAGTACAATCCCCAAGCTGTTAGTGAGTGCCCCCCGCCTCCATTAGCGTGGAGAGCGTCTCAGAGTGATGTGTGCGGTGGGAAATCTCCCAACATGCTTTGACAGCTAATGTCTGCCATGGCATGTCCGCTTGTGTGTGTGCACGTGCTGTGTGTGTGTGTGTGTGTGTGTGTCTGAGAGTGACTGTGTGTGTGTCTGAGAGTGACTAAGTCATAGATACTGTCCTGTGTGTGTGTGTGTGTGTGTGTGTTTGTGTTTTTGTGTGTGTGTGTGTTTGTGTGTGTGTGTGCGTGCAGGATTGGGAAGTAACTGATTACAAAAAAACTGTAAATATAATCCATTACAGCTACCAGGTAAAATAGTGGAACAGCGGGCTTTTCCTGTGCAATAACCTGTTGTGTATATATATATATATATATATACTGTGTGTATATATATATATATATATATACACAACAGTA
>JAODLL010046200.1:0-20078 GCA_026546735.1 Forbesichthys agassizii | reverse complement strand
AGGACAATGCTAAAAAGGACAATGCTAAAGAGGACAACAATATGGAGGACAATGCTAAAGAGGACAACAATATGGAGGACAATGCTAAAAAGGACAATGCTAAAGAGGACAACAATATGGAGAACAATGCTAAGGAGGATGACTAAGAAGGACAATGCTATGGAGTACAACTTATGGGAACAATTGTTTCTACAACAAAAATAAGATAATACTAAATCATAACAGAAGTAAATTATACATTTAGTGTGTACAACTTTTGTTACAATATTTGGTATTGGTCCACTTTTACAGTTCACGAATAGGCAAATAATACAATATATCCTTATGTTATTTAGGCTAGTGTTGCTTATAAGCACTAAGCATATCTCTAGATGCTTTTAAATCTTTATGTATTGGATTTGGTCTCAACGTGAAACTACAAGTGAAATAAACATATGTATATAATAAATATTTTTACCACATCAGCTACGAGTGGGTGCATGGCATTCATACAATTTGTTGTGTCGACAGCTCTGACAAAAAGAGATATCAGAGCTATCTGTAAAAGAAAATTGTGCTTATATATATATATATATATAAACAAAAGACAGTGGCAATGGAAGATGCATTTCCAAATCTGTCAACCAAATTAGAAACCCACGTCTTCAAGTATGTCAACAGCTGGATTGAGTGTGGAATGAACAGGCCACCCAGACAGCACGGTGCTTAAAGTTGTTGTGTAACACATCACCTCACAATCTGTTTGATTTCACACCATTTAATAAACAACCAAATATCAGAAATCTGTGGTTATTGATCCTTCCGTTCAGGAAGTTAGTCTCATTCTGAATAAGATCTGGTGAGAAAACCCTGGTCCTACTTTATCTTACGTCTTGCGCATAAAGAACGTTTTATGCCTTCAATTTGATCCTCTATAAGTACTGCTGTAAATGATCAATAACAATTATTAAGTAATTTAAAAATAACATTTCTATCTAATAAAGAGTTAGTGTGGTTTATGGCACATTTCACCGATTTTCACAAACCTTATTATTGGACAAGCAAAGTGTGTGATTTCCTGTACTTTATGCAAAGTAATAGTACCCTATGCAAATTATGTGCAAGCACGTCATCTTTTGCATTTATTTATCTGATTAGACCACTTCTTGGGAGTACACAGATTTTTGTCAACATACAAAGTGCAACTAAGTACATTTCCTTATTTGTTTACTGGCAAGGGTGTGTGGTGTATTGTAAAAATAACTAATTGTAACGTCACCCGTATGTTTTTCATCGCATTTCTCTCCTATTATAGTTTACAGCTCAAAAATACATTGCAGAGTGCAACTAATAGAGCAATTATTATAAAGCTGAGCTCTCATATCCTGCTGTAAAAGCAGGTGTGAAACTGTCTTTATATAACACACACTTCTCTTTGACATATTGGGGAGATGACATTGAGTTTTTGTTTTCTCTTCCACGCTTTCCCCATGTTCCTTGGACTTGTGTGTCTGTCAGAGGGGAAACAACTCCATAACTGTTCCTTAGCCGGCCACTACGGCTCTACTGACGGCAGCGATGATCACAGCCCACTTGTCTACAGTTATGACAACAGCCATGGAAGCGCTCCGTGTCCAACTGGGCCAGATGGTCGCTGGGTCACGGCTGGAGCGGAAGAGGAGGCCCTCCGGAGGAAGCTGAAATACTTCTTCATGAGTCCGTGTGACAAGTACTATGCAAAAGGCCGCAAGCCTTTCAAGTTGGTCCTACAGCTCCTCAAGATTATTATTGTCACAGTGCAGGTATACTATAGGTTATGTCCTGATTATGAAATGGCGTTAAAGCGTGTGAGTAGCACACAGTAAGCATATTTAAATATGCTAAGTTGTTATAATTGGCATTGTCAGTACAAACATGAAGCACAGATTCAGATGGATTTGTGTTATGATTGACGTGGTAGTGAAATCTTTTGGCAAAACCAAAATAAATTGGTTTGTAAACACAGCTACTATAATTAGTCGTACGATACCAAAACAATAATAGCGTGTCTTTAAAAAAGAACACGTGCGCCTTGTTTTATGTCGCAGTGTATTGTATTCCTCTCAATCTATCTCACTGACACACTCTCCTGCTCGGTCCAGTTAGTGCTGTTTGGACTGAGTAACCAGGTGGTCGTGAACTTCAAGGAAGAGAACACGATGACATTCAAACACCTCTTCCTCAAGGACTATGACGAAGGTGCAGATGGCTCCTTGGCTGTTTACACTCAGACGGACGTCTATGACCACATCATATATGCTGTGGAACAGGCAGGTAGAATGAAAGTGAACACGTTTACAGTATTTAAATGTGTGGGAGATGAGGACATGGCGTCATGTAAGAGTTTTTCAAGTTTCAACTATATTGTCATGTGCATTAAAAGTACAATGTACGGCAGAATGCAATGAAATGTGTTTTCCAGCACCTCTCTCCTCTCCGCCCATTAAAACTATAAATAAAATCTATACAGTAAATGAATATCTTTTTGAATCAACAAAAACATGTTAAATGAAGAAAGATGAACTTACATAGAGAACACAGTAAACTAGCAGGACAGTGGGACGTGATTGTATTTAATAGCTCGGATACTCTTCTCTCCTCTCCAGTATTTGGATCTACCAGAGACCACAGTGGGGCGCTATGCATATGTTTACGGTGTTGGGGTGAATGGCAGTGCCCTGTCTCTGTGCCAGCAGTACTACAAGAAAGGCAGCATTGATCCTGCCAACGACACCTTCAACATAGATCCTTGCATCATCACAGGCACGTCAACAAGGCTGTATTACAATAATCTGCCTCCTAACCGTAAACCCCTAGGCAAACAAGGATGGTCTAGTGGTCTGGGTGTTGGGCTCCCAGCCGGAAGGTCGTGGGTTTGAACCCCGGTGTTAAGCATCCTTGAGAAAGATGCCTAACGCGCTACCGCCCTAACTGCTCACGGTGGTTGGTTGCACCTGGAGGCAAAATACTGTAAAAACGCTTTGGATAAAGGCGCTATATAAATGTAGTGTATTTACATATCCATAAAAATGGAAAAAGCTTTATTAACATGAAAAAAATATTCATTTTATGGCTTTAACTTGCTATTTTTTTTGTTTCAGTTTATATCAGTATTATTCCAGAAGTTTTTCGCAATAGCTTGACTCTCTAACCTCAGACCCCTTTGTATTTATGGAGAGTTGAACAACCTTTAAACAAACCTCACACACGAGATGTGAGATGTCACCTGTTTCCTGTTATGAGTGTACAATTCAGTGAATAAAGAGGAAGTAACGTGAACAATGTAAAAACCTTTGCACTCAAATCCCCTCTGATACCACTCATATTAAATGTGATTTCTGCTTCTTCATTTCTTGGAGATGTTAGTTATTCGCCAGAATGTATCTGAGTGTTTACATGTTACACTTCTAAATGTGAGAATATTAGTGATCAGTTAACAGTCTGGTATTGCCAGGTATAAAGCACTATATTGTGTAGGTAGATGTAGTTTGGAGAAAGTTTAAAGTTGTAATAGCTCATATAGAGTAATAATTTACTTTATATTATTGAAATAACTTCTCTATGTCCATTAGACTGCATTGGAGTGAATCCATTCTCTGTACCTTCAGCACAGCTGTATGCTAACTACAAGAACTTCACCCTCAAGTTCCACAAGTAAGGCTTAATATACCGTAAAGGCTGCACTTTGATGTGGAAATATAAACCCACATTCTTGGGTTTTGCTTGCTTTTCTCTCTATCAAAAGAAAATATTTTTTACCACACTATAGCCTTGAAATAAAACTTATGGTATAGCAGTAGTTGGGTAAAATGAAAACAATATTGCCAAGGCAATATTACCATTTACCATACCAGCATCATATTCTTGAGCAAGATGTCAAACCCCTATTTGCTCCTATATAGTATTGTTTTATAATTCGTTTTGAAGAAATGTGTCCGCTATATTACCTAAATAGTCCTGAAATATATTCCTATTGAACTACACACACCTGAAACCAAACCAACACCTGTTACTTACCAAACGATGTTGTCAGGTAGACTGTGTATCAAAGCAGAATTGTAATGTACTGTAGGTACTGAATCAGCATCACGGATGACTAAATGTGGGGGAAAAAAGCCTGCGTCTCCGAGATGGGTGTCCCGCAGTTCACCCTGCAATTATACAGACCACTAATGTGGTTGTCTTGTGATTCCTACTGTAGTCATCTTGTCAGGGAGTAGACAGCTTGCGTCATTACTTTAATTCACATATGAGGACCTGTTAAATACATCCTGACTCATGCTGCCTTTTGACTGTAAAGTGGTGTGGCTCTTTCTATCCCTCTCCTCTGTTTCTCAGGCTCATTAATGTCACTATAGAGTTCCAGCTGAAGGCTATCAATATACAGACCATCATCAACAATGAAATTCCTGACTGTTACACATTCTACATAACGGTGAGCATGTGTTTTATTTGCTCGGCCAGGTTATGAATCCATTGTCACTCCAAACTGTTGCTCAAGCCCTTTCTTTGAACTTCTGCATACTATTGAAACGATGAGTATTATTACTCGGTGGGTTCTTGCTTCCTTCATTTATATTGTATTCCTGGAAAAAATAAGATGAAACGCTTATTTCCCTTAACGCTAAAGTCAGCTATTGCAAGCTAAATGTTAGCTTACACTTTTTGTCATCTCCTCGCATTTTGCTAGCTTGCCGTTTCCTGTGCGTGTTGAGAAAATAATCAGATACTAGTACACAGCCCTGGCTTCGTAAATAGGAACATAAACAAAGTGGCGAACCCCGCTCGTGTCAACAAAGCCGTAGCACTACTCTTTGCTTCACGATGCATTTCAACGTGTGATGCAGCTCCACGGAGGACTGCAGAATGATACTGTTATGATTTGAGCTCGAAGTTAGCAAGAATGACTGACCATACCTTTAATTATGAATTAGTTTGCTGAATAGTAAATTGTTGCCATTGCTCTACTGTAACATACCTCACACATTAATACATATACAGTTTTAATAAAGGCCAATGTTAATTAGTTTTCTAAGTCTGTGTTGTCTTCTCTCCTTCAGGTTCTTTTTGACAACAAGGCGCACAGTGGCAGGGTGAAGATCAGCCTGGATAGCAAGGCCACCATAAAGGAGTGTAAAGACCCCAGCGTCTCTGGACACGGTGAGAGACACTACGAGGGGAGGGGGTTGGGGTGATAACCTTTACGTGCACTGTCATGGGCCAGTGGATCTGTGAAGGGTGAATTGGCAGTGTAATAGACGTATGATGAATCACAGCTACAATGGAAGGCTTGGACTACTGGTATAGATCCTAAGCAGTTACAGTAGCTCTTCAGTGTCATGGACCCCAAAGGTTTGGACTAGTTCCCATGCAGTTAAAGTAGCTCTTCAGTGTCATGTACCCCAAAGGTTTGGACTATTTCCCATGCAGTTACAGTAGCTCCTCTTCAGTGTCATGTACCCCAAAGGTTTGGACTAGTTCCCATGCAGTTACAGTAGCTCTTCTTCAGTGTCATGTACCCCAAAGGTTTGGACTAGTTCCCATGCAGTTACAGTAGCTCTTCTTCAGTGTCATGTACCCCAAAGGTATAGCTGTGGCTAGCTTTCTTATTTTTATAAATCAACACTGTAATGTTGCCAAAAGTTCTGTGACCTGGTATTTTTAACTGGTATTGAAATGTTATAAATGTGCCTATAATATCCCAAACATTATGACATTCAGCACCACTTAGAGACGTAATATTAACATCTAAAATGTCTCTTTGTTAAACTGGTAATATTAGTCATATTTATAATGTTTACAGTATGTCCCACGAGTTCTAAATGTCACGTGACATCAAGATATTGTGAAGGACTTCTACTTTAAATGTTAGAAATATGTAATATCAAATATGTTTGGAACGTCTAGAGTACGTACAGAGAACATAAGAAGGGTTCCTATACTCAGAATTCCAACGTTAATAACATACCACCTGACGTCGACAAAATGTCCTTTTCTCCCTGTGATAGTAACGCTATATGTTGACAATCATCTAACATTTGGTAATGTTTCCTAGACATCTATAAAATTACATCATGTTCACAACCTCCAAGGACTTCAGAGGGACGTTGTTAATGTTTCCTAAAGGTCTGCATTGTGACCTGATATTTGAGACATATTTGTGACCTTACATAACCATTATGAATGTGCCTGTTATGTCCCAAATGCATTATGATGTTTATTAGCTCTTAGAGACTTAATCGTAACATTGCAAATATCTCAGTTACATTCCTTGTTAGCTGGGCTAACGTGATTTGAAGCAAAGGCTTCTGACTTTTAAGCGCATGACATAGACATATGACACATGTTTTGTTGCAGCATGATCCAGACATGATTGCTATTCCATTTCAAAGGCATACAATACATACATTGAGATATTTTAAGATTTGTACAAAATGTTAAATCTATATACAGAAACACACACATCTAAGTCTAAGTGTGTATATATACAGAAACAGACATACACACATACCTACACACACATAACAAGTCTATTTAATATATTAATCAGTCTTTATATTATTCTGCAAAGTCCCGCTTCAAATTGGCGTGATATTTTGTTTAAAGTTTTATGACTGCAGTGCTAAGTTATATGCATTTATGCAGTGGAAAGTTATCCAGTACATTGACTGTTGTCTCTATGAATACCAGACGTTGAACTGCCCCTTTTACTGAGCTATTGTTTCTTTCATGGGATGACGTAGGTGTTGTTTCGCAAGAACATAAGGGAAAACTAGCTCACAAGGAGTCAAGAGCCACAAGCCACTCAGCTAACATTTATGTTAAAAGAAAGATAGTTTGTCATGAATATTATACGTTTTTTCTGTCTGATTGAATCCCTAGGCACCAGCCCTTCTAGCCTAGTGGGATAAGAGGGCCTTGCATACACACATTAATACGTCTGCTCACATAAATCCACATTTGCTTGCCTTATAAAAATAAATGTATAAACATCACTACTAGTTTATTTAAGGTATGGATGTGGTAGCTAGCCCACACAGTTTCAAAAGAACCTGCCATAACCCTTCTAGTTTATACTGCAATTGTTTAAAGGTCAGATGGTTTTAATTTGCTTCCACTAAATCATTACTAATGATATATTCTACAAAATGTGTCTACTTTCCTGTACCTCAGCTGAGAACTACGTGCGTTTGGCGTATGATGTAGCTGTGGCATTAGTGTGTGTACTCTCTCTGCTGCTGTGTGGACGCTCCATTCTGAGAGGCATCCTACTGCAACATGTAAGGATGTCTGAGAGTCTATCCTATTTGATGTTTCTGCATGGGCACACTTTTGCATTGGAATAAACCTGAACAGTTAATTTCTGTTTGGTCGCTATTGAGCCTGTACAGTTTTGGAGTAAATTAACTGTTGTATAAAAGTCAGATCTGACATTTTACAAATGTATAAATGTATCAAATCTATTTATTATCTCATCGTTTTTCTTAAGTAATGTAGGTAGGTTATTTCTGTTTAACAAAAGTAGCTGCACTGGTTATTAATTCCAGTTTTCTTACTGTAAGTACAGGTATACACACAAACCATATTACATTTGTGAACAGACTATTGAAAGTTAATAAAATGATCAGGAAATTATGTGTATGTGACCGTAAAGTGCACTAAGTCTATTTTGTATATAGGTACATATCCTGTATATTGCATGTATCTTCCTTGAGACAGCCTTTACTAACGTGTCCCCCTTCTACTCTTGATTTCAGGAGTATGTTGTGTTTTTTAAAGAGACTCTGGGACGCAAGGTGTCCTGGGCTGACCGCATGGAGTTCATTAACGGCTGGTACATCCTCCTCATCATCAGCGACCTGTTCACAATCATCGGCAGCATAATCAAGATAATAATAGAGTCCAAGGTCTGTCTCGTTTTGCCATCATAACCACTAGTGGTCAATATCTTCTAAAGCATATTCTGAACTAACCGGCCAACGGCATAAGCATCGCATAAGCAAGCCCTGCAACTCCACAACACTATCAGCGATTGCATGGGCTAGTGGATTTTCCTTAGCTGTTAGCATTGTAAAGTCTGTATACGTAATTCCATCGATGCTACTGCAGTGCTATATTTACTAATCTATCGAGTCTTATTTCAAGCAGTAACCGTAGCCTACCTATTTCACAGATTTACAAAATCTGCAAAGAGACTCATGATGTTAAATTTCCCAATTAATTCCTCAGTGTATGTTTAACGTACGACGTGGTCAGTGAGTTATATACTATTCCAAATCAAAATACCTCACTTGTTGAGGTATTTTGATCACGACTCTGTTAGCCAGCGCTGTGTCCCAGACTTTACGAATGCAAAGGCTGGCTGTGCGACTACATTTGAATTTTCCTGCAAAGTAGCCTGCATTTCTGCAGGACAGTGCGCTGATAGAACCTCCCAAGGTTTATGTAACCATTACTAGAATGACAACCTCGTTCCCATTATTGCCACTTGTCCCTCTCTCCTGACAGATTATTTCCTCCTATGACTTGTGTGGCATCCTGTTGGGGACCTCCACCCTCTTGGTGTGGGTGGGAGTTATTCGCTACCTCACCTTCTTCCAGAAGTACAATGTAAGTTGGCAGATGTTCAGGGCTGTGTGGGTGGGTGTATGTAGGGTCAGTTTTATGCATGAGGGATGTATAGATCCTGTGTGTCCACTATCGAAGGTCTGCGTTTATTTACACACAGCATCAGTGGTCTGTATGGTCAACGTAACCTATAGTGGCTTTATATTATCTATCTGTCTGTCTGTCTGTCTGTCTGTCTGTCTGTCTGTCTGTCTGTTTGTCTGTAACTCATCTAGAATGCTCTCTGTTCCAACAGATTCTTATTGTGACGCTGCGTGTGGCGTTCCCCAACGTCATTCGCTTCTGCTGCTGCGTGGCTGTCATCTACCTGGGCTACTGTTTCTGTGGCTGGATCGTGCTGGGTCCTTACCATGTCAAGGTGGGGTTGACCCACAGGCCCACTTTCACTCATCCATACCCATCCACCCATCCTATAAGATGTTACTGTATGTTCAATTTAGTTTTCTTTCCTGGAAGACTAAATATAGATCTTCCAATTGGACAGGGTAGTCTAGTCCAGTTAATCTCATCCCTGCTATAACACATCTGATTTGAGTTGAGTTGTACTATATCAGTGATGTAGCGACGAGACAATGAAAATTAAATGAGATTCCGCGACTTGAAATATATACGAGCGGGATACTTAGGCAACCACAGCCTGGAATGTAAACGAGCAACCAATTTTCAGCTACAAAGCGATGGGCGACAAGCGGATCACTTGCAGTGTGTACGAGGCTTAAAGGTATTTTCAGCTATTGCTACAGTAGCTACATCTAAGATAATACACCTTTTGTAATATAATAATCCGATACTTTTACAAAGCCCTGGCTTCGTAAGTAGTAACATCAACAAAGTGGCGGACACCGCTCGTATCAACAAAGCCGTTGCACTACGCTTTGCTCTCCGATGCATTTTGACGTGTGATGCGGTGCCGAGGAGGACCGCGGAGCGATACTGTTTTGATTTTAGCTCGAAGTTAGCAAGAATGACTGACCATGCCTTTACGCCAAGCATCCATGAGCACCTAACCCATACCTGCCACTTGTTATTGCGTTGTTGAAAGTCAATTTGGACATGGCAGCGTCTGCTAAATGACCTCGCCGTAGTAAATTGATGGCATGTGCTGTCCTCCTACCGTAGTTCCGGTCCCTGTCCATGGTCTCGGAGTGCCTCTTCTCTCTCATCAATGGGGACGACATGTTCGTGACGTTCTCTGGCCTGCAGGAGAGCAGCACCCTTGTGTGGCTGTTCAGCCAGGTGTACCTGTACACCTTCATCTCCCTCTTCATCTACATGGTGCTGTCCCTCTTCATCGCTCTCATCACAGGAGCTTATGAGACCATCAAGGTACTGCAGGAGGTGGTGGTGTCTCTCCCTGGGTCATGTTATTTTTGTCTCTCTTGCTGCCGGTCTGCCTGCATGCTGTTTTGCATTGAGGTCCAGCATGTTTGCTAATGAGAACCAATTTAAACAGTTTTAGAAGGCAGTGTTCATTTTTGTATATTAAACAGAGATACATTATGTGTGAAGTAAGACCAGGCTAAAATACCCATAGCTGTATCTCCTTATCTGAGAATACTTTTTAATATTTAATAATTTCACATGTGAGAAGTGAAGAAAGTTATTGTAGTATTTGCGAGGTATGTTATGCAGGAATAAAATGAAGAGACCACTGCAGTCTGCAGCTCTGGTTTTATATACTGTAAATATTTTATTTGCATTTATTGATCTATTTATATAATTTTGTTATTACAGTGTATTTATATTATTTTAAAAAAATGTTGCATTGGTCTCTTCATCTTTTCCAGAGCTATAAACACACACACCCTTAGTATATGGAAAAGCAAAACAAATCATATGCTAACATTATAATTAATTAAATAATTAAATACAGATAACAATGCTATGTCTGCAGCATCAAACCCAGGAGCCCATCCACATCACAGATCTTCACGCCTTCATAGCAGAGTGCACAGACCTGCCAAACTCTGGGAAGTTCAGAGGGCTGGAGACCTCACCTTGTTCCTTCTTCTGTTGCTGTGACCGGTAAGATCATCTATTAAATCTAGTTTTTCTACCGCTAACATCCATTTGTCCAATCCGTAGTCACATTTTCAAAACTCTAAACTCTCAGTTCATGACCATACCATTAACATAATTCATGTTATTTCCACACAATATGCAGTCAATTAAGGTATTTCTTAAATGCTAATATTTAAGCATTACCAATACCAAAATTATGGATCTTTCTGGTCTTTTTTTACAAATGCTTGCATACACGTCAGAAATGAAGGCCTAATGTTCAAAACTGTATATTATATGTAAAGCCTCTACTACTGCAACAACAGCAGATCAACATCAATATTGAAACAACTGATAAGCATTTCTAAATGAACATATCATGGAGATATAGCTTGATTAAATTTAATTTGTGTAAAATATATCAATGACAGCTAAATCTCAATCAGAGACATAGCCAAGTGTAATACTTCATATTATATAGACAAACGCAAAGCAATAAAAAGGATTGAGTTTATCTAGTGTGGATACAGAACAACTTTATAGTTGTTTAATTAACAAGATGTGTTTTTGACAAGAAAATGTCGTATTTGGCTAATTGTGTGATGTAGGTGAGTTGCTGTGTTAATAGTTTTTGAAAAAGTTTCTTCAGTATAGGTAAGCGGTTATTAGCGATAGAAAAAAAAACTGTAATATGCAGACATAAAAAGAACCTTTGGGGAAAAAGGATACATTTACAAAGTTGAGGGTTTGTGTGTTGTTATACTTATTTATGCTATATTTCTTGTAAATGTTTGATCCTCTATAGAATGACAACATACGAGGACGTTCTCCTAGTGAACTGAGGCTGACCAGTCACCCTCATGGCCTCAGTAGGGCCTTCACTTCTCCCTGCTGGCCACAATGCACACTTCTGACCTTCAAGCTCAATACCATCATTTGGTCAAGAACCGACAATCCCGAGATGGAGAAGGACAAGTTGGACCAATGCGTGAAGAAATTCAGAACTTTCCCACAGAGCATTATAATGAAGGTGTATATGTGTGTGTGTATATATATTTACTGTATACACACACACACACACACACACTGTCAGTTTGGCAGTAGGCAGAACAGAACTCTCTTAGGTTTTTCTATTTTTTCTGTACTTTTGCTGGAGACCATATTGGACTTTGGACATTTTGCTATGAAAGACAAAGCTGTCACACATATACACAACCTTGTGATTTGCATTACAGTTGACAAACTGCAAGTGCTGCAATCAGGTTATCTAAAAGGTGTATACTAAGTGGCTGGTTTTAGTTTTCTCATAATCATATTTAAGAACAACACATTACTGGAGGAACAAATGCCTTACCTCATATGAGGCCATAGCAGTGTAGTAGTGGTTGTCACTTAGTGGCTTTCATATATAGCCTATTTACAGGCTTTTAGTGGTGACACATTGATCAAATTGTGTGTGTGTGTGTGTGTGTTTTTAATCCAATGCTTACTGCTGATATTGCTGTTTAAATGACGATGTTTTAAATTGTGTTTGTACTACCTGTTGTTTGAGTTACTTTCCTTGCTGATGCAGTAAATGCTGTTGGGAATACATCACCACAACAACAATGATTTTCCTGACCTGGCATATCAGAACACATAGCAAAACATACTTTCTGGTTGCAGTCAAACTGCATTAAAGACTACCAGTATTACCTTACATCCTATCCATTATAGTTCTATTGATTAAGTCATTTTGGGCTCTGTATTATAGTATGTATCTCAAGCTTTGCTTTAATATTTATTTGTGTTAAAAACCAGCAGTTATGGGTCTTTTTTTTCCTAGACCAGAAGAAGCACTATAGTTTATTTAGCCAAGAAGCAGCAAGGTGAGCTACACAACCATTCAGTATGTTCTTGTCCTATAAGTGGACAAGTTACACACCAAAATGTGTTTTTAAAATTGGTTACTTGCCATTCAGATCATTTAAGTGCATGCGTGTGTGTGCGGTGAACAGGTTTTATTTTACATCTGTGAGATGGAGATTAAATTGGTTATGTCGGTGCAGAATAAGATGTTTATGTCTACTTGCTGCTGGTCGCAGGTAGGTCTCCATTAGTTTTCAGTATGTAGTCCGCAAATGTATGCCTGGGGCAATACTACTTAATGGACTTACTGTATGTCATGGTCTTGCGTATATTTATTCTGCATTAACTTGTTTTACTCTACCTCCCATGTGGTTAGATTATTGTGGACTCTATGACCTTGTCATAATATGATGTTTCCTTAAACACATTCACCTGCTGTACTGTATCTGAATTGTAGTCTTGTGTGTTCTCGTCTGCTAGAAACTGCGAAACTGCTCCAGTGCGACCAGTGGAATCAACACATTGTTAAATGTAATTACATGTATCTTTAGCATATTGATTATAAAAGACCATTCTTTAAGAAGGCTGGTGCTACCGTACAGCAAATGTGCTGGCATCTACTCAAAAACATCTTTACCTCTATTTTTTTGTGTATCTTAGCATAGACGACAAAAACACTTCAGATCACTTGCAAACAAATAATTCAATAACTAGCAGCAGGTTGTAACCTAATAAAAATTTGAATGTTTTCAATCCATTTTTCTTTATACACTCGCTATACAAAAAGTAGAACACCACCACATCCTCATTATCCTCGTTATGGCATTCTATTTGTCATAAGAAATAGTTGCCTGGTCATCTTTAGTGGAGCAGCAGTCACATTTCAGATTAATTTAGCCTACACCATAGTTATAGGAACAATATTGACTTCAGTCATGACTTACTGTTTTGGGTTAAATTCTAATATAAAGGTGGCATTGTAAATATACAGGTGTTAGGTCCACCTATGGTCAATGACTATGTCTAGGACTTCACTGGACTGGGTCAAACCAGGGGCGGTACCAGAATATTTTCAGTGGAGGGGCACAGGAGTGGCAAGAAGAATACGGGGGGTCACTTAAATGCTGTAATTGTTTTTAAAGTGATCATTCAATTAAAATAGGGGGGGCACATGCGATTTCTGGGGGGACACATGCCACTCCATGCCCCCCCATTAGCTCCGCCCCTGGGTCAACGATTATAAAACTATCAATAACATACGATTTTGATTCCTGCTCTATTTTAGGATCAACTTTAAGAACGTTTCACCTGTTTTTATTTAAGATATCAATTATTTTGAGCATTAGATATTGATATGTAATATACACAGTATGTTGTGAAATGTAGGCCTGTAGATAAGTTGGCCCTGATAACATGCCTTGTCATTATCTTAACAGAACATTGTTTTCATATGATAATAGCCAGAATATGACCTATTCAGATATTGACAAATTACTTGTTGATCACAATAAATGCTGTAAATGTAAAATACAGAGGGAAATGTTTTCTGAAGTGATATACATTATATTGAAACCCATTCTGTGTGTGCGTTTCTCTCAAGTAGGAACAGTGTAGTTGGTTGGGAAGAGGCCAGTCCTGCCTCTAACCTTGCCCTTCCACCAGAACTGGTCGGGTTGTTCCAGAACTTCGATGATTTCGCCGGCATCAAAGGTCAGCTCGTCTTCCTCCTCGGCGGAGAAGCTGTACAGTGCTTTGAGCAGCAACCTGGAGGACGTCACGCTCTGGGAGAGGCCAACAAGAGGAGGAGCAAGGGAAGGCTAAGGCAAACAGGCAGGAAAAATCATGTGTGGGAATTGTGTGTGTGTGTGTGTGTGTGTGTCAGGGGGTGAATACACACTAATTCAGCAAACCATGTTAATATTATGTACACACACCTGTCGAGCTGGCATTGAATCTGAATTCCTCTGGGAAGGTGGGAGCGGTGGTAGGGTACCTCTGGTTCCATGATTCTGAAGTTGGTTAGAAAGAACGCTTGCTAATTAAAGATATTTCTTTTTTACATCATTTATGACTCTACATTCTCTACTACTTGCTTGGCATAATGTGGCTCCGTTTGTCACAGTAACACAAACACAGATACAGTTTTTCATGTAGTGTATCACTTTAAAGTTATAAATGGATGCTGTCATAAGCATCATCACGGACAATGCTGGTGCTTTTTGCTCAGCAATCAATGACCCTGTTTACTTCTGTAACAGCTATGTACTGTAGGCATTTTGTATAGGAAATGCATTTAAAATATAGCTGTCTGTCAAAAGTTAAATTGTGTTCACCCTTGCGCACACACACACACACACATGCACATCTATAGAGTGGGTACCCACAGGTGAAGCATTACTAACAGCAGGCCTGTTAGAAGCACTCTCGTAGGGTAGATCGGTCCTGGATCTTGTCTGCTGACACACACACACACATTGGAAAAACGTTGGCCCTGATAACATGCTGTGTCATTAGAGAGGTCAATAATTACATATCTGATGAGTCTTCCAAAAATGTTTAATACATTGTTTTTTTGCATGAATAGCCTAATTGACATACTAATGAGCAAAGTGTGCTCGCTACATAGACCCACCTGTGGAGCTCTATGGTCAGTGGATCTGTTGGAAGGAGGGAGAGGTGGTAATTCACCTCTGCGTCCTGCCTGCTGAACACATGCAGCAAACATGAAATGATGCACAGTTGATGTATCAACATAAAACATTGAGTTGTAAACATGTGTAAAGTTGAAAGATTCAGGAGATGTTTCAGGGTCAATGCATCTGATGACTGAATGACAATCTTAACATGCATACTATGCAACAATTTGTCTTTACATTTTAGACTTAGGGCTCAACCACCAATTTGTCACTATGAGCAACCAACCTGGATGCTTATGGTCCAAATCAATCACTAGTTGAATGGTTGCAAACATCATAATATAGATATATTTATTCATATGATCACATAGCCTGTGTCATGGTTCTTTGTTACCTCTAGATGGAGTGCTTTTACCAGAAAATTAGATATATTTAATTACCTCCTGTCCAGCGTCCACCAAGAGGATCTTGGTCTCTCTGGAAACCGAGTTCCTCTTGTAATAATCCACTAATTGGTTTACAGAGAAGAACTTCTCTGACCACAGGTAATATGTTCCATTGCTGTCCCGTATCACCTTAAAGTGCTGCACATCTTGATGGTGTCTGCATTACAATACCGTGATATGTTACAATGTGCATTATAGAACTTGTGTTGCCACATGTTTGAGGCATTGCCACCACTTTGGAGCATGGTAATTGTATTTAAGGAAGCTTTGGAGGCTCCTTTAATGGGTAATTATGCTCTGTAACACAATGTCAATAGTAAAACCCTAAGGGTTAAGGCTCTTGTAGGCAAACAAATAGAAAGCTTGTAACTGTGACATGCTTGTAATTACAAATGCAAAAGAGGGTGAACATGATAGATACTGCAAAAGACATGCAAATGTGCTATTGTAACTCAAAATATAAGCTTGCATAGGGTATGTTGAGATGACACACACCGTACGGAGATGGAGAACTCCCCAGGGGTGCTCTGGCTGCCCCGTATGAGGAACGATCCCACTTGCTTGCCGATCAACTGGCTCTGAGCTTCGCTTCGACTGGTGTCTTCCTGGTACCAGCTGGTGTGTGTGTGTGTGTGTGTGTGTGTGTGTGTGTGTGTGTGTGTGTTGGGGGGGTGGTTAGAGATATAAAATATGAAGGTAAAAGGAAAGTAATTGTAGGCAAGTTAGAGCAGTCGAGTACAGGAGGTGACAATTCTACCTGGGCAGGTCAATGCTGATGTAGTTTCTTGGAACAAAGCCGTCATAACCGTTGAGCTCTGCTCTATACCAGTCATCAGTGGTTTCCAGTATCTGACCGGAATCGCACATAAACAGAAAGCAGAAACAAAGCTAATGTTGAGAGATTGCAAAAAACATATGACATAATCAGACTAATCTGTAACAAAACTTGTGTCTCAACACTTTTTTTTTTTCTTCATTTTTAAGTATAGACCCCATTTTAACTCAAAGTCAAATTGATCAGTTAATATGTAAATCCTCACAATTTTGGAGCAGGGTATGTACAGTGGATGTTTCATGTCATTTTGAATGTGTCAAAAGAAGCATTATGTATTATCTATTCTTGGGACAGTGCTGTGAAAGGTTACTACCATTCTTTCTGAGATTGGTAATGTGTTTTTCCTTTTGCTCTAAATGCTGTGCCTTGTGCCTGCATTGATATGCAGATTTTTGTGTATAGAGATTACCAGTGAAAAATATAATGCGGTCATCATATTCACAGGTTCTTTCAGTCACGGTTCTATTTGTGACCTATATATACATAGATTATTATGAATATTAGCATTATTATCAACATCAACATTAATGGGTAATAATCTGTGAGAAAAATACAGTGGTAAAACTTTGCCTAGAGCCTAGTTCCTCTTTCCACATCTCTAAAAACAGTCTAGTTACTTGTTATTTGCATATACTCAGTTCATTAGTTTAGTGTGAAGTTATCTCAAACCAACTTATTCTCATACACTATAAAGGTTGTCTCCCAACAAGCACATGTTGTCACATGTAAAACAATTACCTGAACAACACTAGCACAAGGTAGCATTACACAATGTTTCAGTACCTGTACACAATAGACCATGTATTCCAATTGTTTCCTTTTACTGTAGTGTATACCATGCTTACAATTTTGGCTGAGAATTGAATGTGTGTATTGTTGGCAATAAACTAAATAAAAGTACATTTTAATAAAAGTCTTCCTTTCTGACATGCTGTGTGCAAGGCAAGCATTTTTAACTAAAACAAGAAAAATACATACTTTGAGTATATTGGGTAAAGTTAAGAACATCATTTAGCATTAGAAATTGGTTAATTGACTGCATTTTCTGTGGAAACAACAATAATTGTGTTAATGGTATGATCACAAACAGATGGAATTTTTGAAAATGTGACTACAGATTGAACAAAAGATGCTGGCGAAAAAAAGTATTTCAAATCATTCACTATCTTTCACAGTATTTACTGTCATTAAGATGTTTACCATTAGGTGTAATACTGTAATTCCACGATACAATACTATACACCATCTACAGATCTCTGGTTGGGCTCATGTTTACATCACAGTTTTCTATTTGGCGTTTGCACACTCTTTTCAAAACTGCTTAAGTTCAAAACCTAACAAATTGACCTGTAAGCACATTACGTTTTGGTGGTGGTTGTGTCTAAGACTCTACGTGAGAAAAGAATCCATGACATTTGGAGATGTAAACATTGAATGCAGTTTGTACTAAAGCAATGAAAAAGAATCCACAATTTAGCCCACATAAACTGCTGTTGTGCTCTGTGAAGCGTTTTGGAAACATGACCAAGCTATTGAGAAATAATGATGAAAGGAAGAGAAAAACAAAGTACATTTAAAATCATTATATTTCAACTTGAGTATAATATTTACAGTACATCACCAGAAGGCACATACTGTACGTTTAAAGAGCATTCAAGTAGTGTGGGGTGGACGGTGTGTTTTATGGGCTTCCACATGATTCATTTACATTGCAAAGCCTCTAGCATCACAAACCACATTCATTCGCTCAAACGCTTCGTGCCAGTTAAGTTACTGTGTTTGTGTGTGTGTGTTTGTACGTGTGAATCTCACTTTCAGTAAATCTCCCTTTCGGAAACTCAGCTCTTCATTATTTGTAGCCTCAAAGTTGTATTTGGCAGTGGCCTCCATTGCCCATAGACTGGGAGAGGAAAAAATAATATATGATTTTATTATTATTATTATTATTAATATAATATTTCCATTGTAGTCCTTTTGGGGGAAGTATGGGGTATAAGAGCATCTTAAAATGTCTTTACTAACATCTTCTAAGAATACATTTACTTCTTTGTACAGCATGCTGGTTTTGACATCAGGATGCCTTCATTACTTTCCCCCCCTTTCATTATTTAATCATTGCTATGTTGTAGAGTGACATTTTGAATTCACCATCTATCCACATATGAACTAGCGTTAGAGTTATCTAGAATATACTGTACACAAAGTGAGCTCATATGTAGGTCAGCATGTGATACATGGTGTAATAGGACCTCAACTGCATATAGAGCCTTAATTAATGAATTACAAACAGCCAATTGGCTTAAAACAACCAAAGTCGCACATTGCATATGAGTCATAGTCATTCTTTTTTCACAATTTCTCCTTGTACGTTTGCATTTGCAGTTATGTTCAGTGTCAATAATTGTGTGTCAAAAGCAAGTTATTGTAACCAAGATGAATTTGAATTCTCTACAGTAGCTCTTAGCCCAGTGTCCTGTGAAGGCTTGATTCAAATACAGAAAAGCTTTACTTACTGTGGATGAGCTGCCTGCAGATGGTGAACAGTTCTGTCGATAACGTCCCACTGTACAGGAAGAAGTCAGGCTACTGGTAATGCTATAAACAGCCACAGTCTACTGCTTTGAGGATGTGCACTACAGTCCTTGCAAATACTGGCACATGCCAGTATGCTGGCACATTTGAAGATGGAAATGTAATGGTATGCAAAATGTATGCACAAACATGCACATAATGTATTTTTGCATACACAATCATTTATAGCTGCAACAGTGTACGTAATGATTCAGTTTTGTATATCAAGGGTAAAATTATCTTTCTCTCTCTGTATATGCACGCAATATGTCAGCAAGCCTTCTGAGAGATCTCCTGCTTCCTGGTTGGGAATCAGATAGTGGGCTCAGTTTGGCAATGAAGCACTCTTAATATTATGACTCCAGGTATTCAGAACATGCATGTATTGCCTGTGTCATGTGGACATGACATAAGTGTTTATTTCAAGTCAGCCAAGGCAGTTAATACATTTGCATATTTGGTATGTTAGCCTGAAGTAGAGAGCCGGCCCAAGCCTTAATGGGGCCCTAAGCAGAATTTAATTTGGGTGTCCCCCACGGCCAGTATTATTCACTCTTATCGATGCTTGATCATTTGCACACCAGCTGTAAATCTGTCACACCCATTATTAATGTCAGGGTTCCTACTAGCCACAAGTCAAATGTAAAATTACCTGACTTTTCCTTAACTTTCAGTTTGATGTCCGTGTAAAAGGGATAGATATAATGACAATGATAAAAAAAAAGAAAAATATGATCATATTTGACAGGTACAACACAAGTAAAATATCATTGTTTAAATTAGGTTTTGTTAGGAGGGGAAATCTTCCTTCCATTGAATGTTTGATGCTCAAAAGTTATATGGGGGGACCCCCCATATAACTTTTGAGCATCAAACATTCAATTTCCTCCAGTCTTGTACATTTTGAAGCATCAATTTGTGCCTTTTCTCCATCAAATTAAAGGTGGAAATATATATTTTTTTATGTAAAGGAAAATGCTTCACCTAGGCATCAGGCAGGCACGTGCGGTCAGGGTAAGCAAGGTAGGCACAGCCTACCCTGGGATAATACTGATTTTCAATAAAATCGACATTTTATTTTATGCCAAATAAATA
>JAODLL010046199.1:0-45007 GCA_026546735.1 Forbesichthys agassizii | reverse complement strand
TCCCACCAAACACCAATACAATAATGTTTTTTTTTTTTTTTTCATGGCTTTCACCTAGTTTTTCATTGTTTCTTATTTCTTTTTGTTTAATTGCATTTGTCCCCTTCATCCTTTGTTTAAATGTTTTTAACTGTAAAGCACGTTGAGTTGCATATTGTGTATGAAAGGTGCTATACAAATAAAGTTTATTATTATTATTATTATTATTATTAATATTGACACAATTGTGGATTCAACTTCAAATAATTTAATTTAGCTTAAAAAGTAGCCTTTGTAATTATAGTATACAGTATACCTCACAAAGACACCAGACAAGCTCTATACAAGCTCTTTACTGTGAGTTTCCCCTGTTGTTACTCCCTATAATGGTCATTCTACTGTAGCAGTTAAAGGCCCATCTCCACACACCTTCCCTCCCTGGGGGAAGAGATGAATGAATCGCTTTCTGTCACCCTCCCAACACACTACGCCTTTCCTGTCTCCCTCCCAATAGCCTCCACAGAGCAGGCTGACAAAGACATCCATTTTAGGTGCCATATTTAATTTGATAAGTGGACGGGTTGTCTTTGTGTGCAAAAGAGATAAAGCCTCCCCCCCACCCATTCACCTTTCCCCATCGAGACTGGTGCGGTTCGGTTATGAGCAGCGAAATAGGGTGAAGAATATTTGAGATAATAACCATGCCTATTGTCTCATGTTCAATTATGAGACAAAGGTGTGTCTTTGCCTGGGATAGCGGGGAGATCAGAGCCGCCCGAGGCTTAGATGTATAATAGTATAATAGCATAATAGTATAATAGTATAATGGTATAATGGTTCAGCCACCGTCGGTTTGAGCTGTGTTTCTCTGAAAGTAAACGTTCAAACGCAAATCACAGGAAGAATCCTATATGTTTATAGGAAAGCAGAGAATATATGTTGTTGCAAATCACTGAGAGGCATTTATTGATGAATAACATCATTTCATAAATGTATCCTCCATTCAAAAAATGTATCTTGACTTTAAATATAAGGTTTAATATTCACAAATATCCACTCATATCCACTCCTCCCCCTGCCCCCCCCCCCCCCCCCCCCCCCCCCCCCCCCCACTAACTGTTTTGTCTGGTAACTATTACCAGAGATAAATGTTATTCCACAATAAACACAAGTGGTTTGTGTCAGTCCCACTTTGTTGCAAACGTGAGCGTAAGCATTTCTGTAAACGTTCATATACTGTAGCTGTCCGTTTTCATTAGCAAAACCTCATTTTTCTGGAGGGGGGGAGGGCTCATAAAGGTCAGAACATTTTTTTCTCACAGCCCACAAAATTCTCGTTCAAGAAGAGAAGTGCGCGCACACACAGACACAAAAACAGCTTCCTTGTCACAAAGCTTTACTCAAGTCGGCAAGTTGGAGTGAGTTACTCGATCCGCGAGGACCTCTCGTTTCCTTCTCCAAACACATATCTACACTGGGCTGGTGGAGAAGAGGCCATTAGACCTCCAGTCAAGTGAGCACATTCTCTCCTTTACGACGCAAACATGAAACAGGAAGTGGATTGTCGTAATGGGATGACGCTAACTAGATTTATAACAAACCAAATCAACTAAATAAACATGTAATTCACAATGGGGTCCTTAAATAAGGTACTTTTTTACTACAGTATGTCTATGCATGGTGTTCTTGGAAGAACTTTTTTTTTGGATAGTCATTCCTATCCATCACTTTTGTGGGACAAAGATTTAGGAAAAAAGAAATGTGATTGCAATGCAATAATTACAAAATGGAAGTGTCACATTAAAGGTCAGACATCTGGAGGTACCTACCTATATGAGCTGTTATGGAATATATAATAAATGGTAACGTGCTAATGACATTCATAAAGAGTACCTAATGGATGTATATTACATTTAACAAAAAAATCACTCTGGACTACCTCTCCCCTCCACCCCCACTCTCTCTCTCTCGCTCTCTCTCTCTATCAACCTATCTCAGCCCAGCCCTATCCCCATGAGTGACAGTGTGTTTATGGTGATGGATGTTTGGCAAGGGCCTCTTCTGCACTTCACAAAGCTTCTGCCTTTCCCTCTGTCCACTGCCCTGCCTTCTGCATTCACACAACGCTAATCAGGAGCTAGCGCTATAGGCTAGCACTCCAGTGTTAACACGCTAATGACTAGCGCTATAAGCTAGCACACCCATGTTCACACGCTACTGACTAGCGCCATAGGCTAGCACTCCAGTGTTGACATGCTACTGACTAGCGCTACAGGCTAGCACACCCATGTTGACACGCTACTAACCCAGTTAAATAATTTGCTGTAACACAAGCCCACACACACACACACACACACACACACACACACACACACACACACATACACATACACAGCCCGAGATGCTCTGTTCACTCCATGTGGACCCTGACCTCTCTAGACTTTATTTACTGACCAAAGAATTGAACGAGTGAAAAGTCGCACAAAACCAGAAGTAGTGTTGACGGAGTCAGATATAGGTGGAGGCGCCACTGGGAGAGGAGAAGAAAGATTTACGATTTCCCTTTTTGCTTCCCTCCCTCCCCCCGTTTGGGAAAGGAAGCTCGATGTGAAATGTTGGAAAATAGCGTTATTGTTTTGCTAGCGGATGTGTGGGACGCGCACAGAAGTGCTGCGTGCGATTTGTTTTGTTTGCGCGTGGGAGGGTGGGGCTGGGGGGGGGGGACGGGGACGGGCGGGTATAATTTAGAGCCTGGAGGAACCGAGAGGGCCAGTGAAGAGGTGGGGAAATATGTTCGTTTCTGTGTGTGTGTGTGTGTGTGTGTGTGTGGAAGGGTGGGTGTTCGGTGGGAAGAGGGAAGGGGAGGGGGGCGTTCACAGGGGTGCGTCATCAGCCTTTTTTTTTACTGGACTCTCTCCACCAGCACTGCTGAGTACAAAGAGCAACAGCTGAAACTCGCTGATGAATCGCAAATGTCCAGACGGGCCTGCCAAGCCAACCACCCGGCCACGGAGCACAGGAACTGCACAGGAACGCACACCAGCGGGCCAGAGAGACTGTGTGTGTGTGGGATAGATGGGTGGTGGATGGATAGATGGATGGATGGATGGAGCCTGGATACGGAGAAAACGCCAGTTCCTCTCAACGCATTAAGTCATTCTCTCTCATTCAGCAGGCCTTCCCGCTCACCACAGGAACAGTGGAAAACAAAGGCTGGCCTTTGTTTTGTTTTTTTTGTTGTTTTTTTACGATGGACATGTTCATTTATCGCAAATAACATTTCTTCCCTCTTTTGGTCGTTGTTTGAAGCCTTGCGACACCCAACAGTGGGGCGTATTTTCTGTGTGTTTGTGTGAAGAACAATATTTAAGCGTGTTGAAGCTATACACTGTATCTGGACGAGCTCAGTGACCCTTCTGCAAATCACAGAGAGATATTTCAGTTCAGTCACAGAAACACAAACGCATACAAACTAATTTGTGTTTACCTCAAGCACTTTAGAGCCACTCTGAGCCATTCTATGCCTTGCCATGTGTTACCTTGGCAATGAACAAATGGCACTTTTCCACTGCATGGTACCAATTTGTCTCTTCTTCCCTCGGGTCAACTCAACTCACTTTAGGAGCTTTTCCATTGCATAGTAGGCTACCAGCTTTACTCGATTCTACTTGCGTTTTTCCAATGCGATTGGTTTAGTAGCTTGCAGTGTCACGCAATGACGCATTGACGATTCATCCAATATGTATTCTGTTCCGTTTTAACGACACATTTTGCTATCAAAGCAGAATGCTAAATAAATGAACCTACGATAACTCAAGAAATGTAAATTGATGGAATGACTGTAATTGGGGTGTGTGTGTGTTTGTGTGTGTGTGTGTGTGTGTGTGTGTGTGTGTGTGTGTGTGTGTGCAAACCTGTGGTCACTTCTTCCAAGTCTCTTTCATTTAGAATAACGTATGCACATTACCTTGCACTTGCTGGCACGGCAGTGGGTGACACATGCATACATGTCATCCATGGCACACAGTTTATATTGCCATGGATACAATACATAAAATGCTTCTTTAAAACCTGCTTTGGATTACATTTAATATTGCCTAATATTATAGAGTATAAGAACCAGTCAATTCCACAGCATAGGAATATTAATAATAAATATTACTAATGTATCTGTACTGAATAGAAAGAGCAAGAAACCTAACATACTGTATATACAGAGGCAATGATATGCCTGAATCAGTTAGAGAGTTCCTATGGTGTTGCCTAAGGGCAGGACATTCTAGTCACTGGCCCCGCTATCTGTAAATTACAACTGCATATTTTCAGGCCTGAAAGCTCTCGCTGTGCCACCGCTATAACTTTTCTGTGCGTTATAAATCGTACTTGTCGTACATGATTAATGAATCATTAAAAACATCTTTAGTAAGTCTATGAATGAAAGAAAATGTGAAAGCAGGATTTCTTTTTTTGAATGGGCACAAAACAATGTCAATCAAATTCTATTCTCAAAAGTGTAAAGTGAAAAAGTGGTTTCTATAGACACACATATACTTCATGCTTGTGTGGCTTCTTTTTTATTTATAATAATCTTTTGACTTTTTGCAACGCATCACAAAAATGATATCAATCAGTATCAATTGAATATCTTAGTTACGGAGGTATGGCAAACTGTGAGGTTACTGTAGTATAAGGACGAGCCTTCACGATAGTTTCTTCAGAACGTCATAATGAAAAACAGAGACGATGTGAAAATGGAAATATTATCCCCGCAATCTGAATAAAATACACACTTCTACTGCCACTATGGCTTCTGTTTTGATTAGGCTGCTTGTGATTATGTGTTACGTAAATCAGCATGACTCCCCATTGGCTATCATCTTTACCACATGACAATCAGCTGTCTACATACTCTGGATCGTAAATATTGAACATGTTTAATATTTGCTATGTCGGGTTTGTGATTATCCTGTAGGGTGTACCTGGCACAAGGATAGACATCTTTGATCAAGGTGTCTAACCACACACCTTCTCCTTAACTACCTGTAATTGTCCTCACCATAAGTCGCCACAGACAAACTCTCATGCATTATATAAATAATTTCTCCAGTGAAAGCATACAGGGAATACAATATATGCCCTACTGTACATCCAGACATGAACTATTACTGTAAGAACCCATGTAGTTGCACCTCGTGACCATAGAGGGCACACATTTCAAGTCATTATTATGCTGTATTAAGCTGTTGAAAGAGCATCCTCACAAAAAAAACTCATATTTGTTTGTGCTTTTTTAAATCTGCGCTCTTGTGAAGTCCTATCCTCATATGCTAGATATTATCCTTCCCAATTAGCCTTATAAACACAGCATTCATAGCACCATCAAGTCCGGGAAAGACAAGAGTAGCCAATTTGCCCAATTTACAAATTGGTCGGGCTGCTGTGATCTTAGAGCTACTGTGTCCAATTAACTCTCCTCCTTTTCCTGGTGGGGCCAATAAGAACTATACACTAATGGCTCCCAGGAATGCTCTGGCCCCGCCTCTTCATTCCCGACGCGAGCACCCACACACACACACACACCAAGGACCCTGGTGCCAAAGTGCCGGGTCGCGGTGGCGAGGGCTCTTGTGGGGTGTGTGTTGGGGGGTGGGGTATGGAGCTCAACTCAGCAGTTGTTCTTGTGTTGTTTAAACACAGATACTCTCTGTCTCTCATTCCTAGCTTTTATTTTTTTCTCTCTTCACATTTCTGCTCACTTTTCCTAACATAAACCTCTTTCCTCCCCCCCCCAAACCCCCGCCCCCCCCCCCCCCAGGTCCGTTCTCCCCCGAAAGAATTGTGGGAATTGAAAGGGCTCCTCCGCGTTACTTATAGAGGTGGTCCTGCCATGAGGGGGAGGTTTGTGGTTGGAGAACAGTGACCATTACCAGCCCTGTTCCCGGCTCGGAGACGTCAGCATGGCTTGGAAAGCCTCTCCAGAATGTAGGGAATTATAGCCCTGCGTGTCATGCCCCGGTCCGGAGACTCTCGCCATTGTGACCGTTTCACTCACTAAACGCCATTGGTTAGGTTGTGTGTGTGTGTGTGTGTGTTTGTGTATGTGTGTGTTTATGTGGTGAAATCAATTCCATTTCTTTTTAAAATGTCTGCACACGCCTGTGTGTGTGTGCGTGTGCGTGTCTGTGTGCATGTGCCCTTGCGGTTGTTTAGTAAGTTCTTGCACATCTGTGTGTGTGTGTGTGTGTGTGTGTGTGTGTGTGTGTATGTGTTTATGTGCATATTTGCGTCAGTGCCTAAATCTACTGAAAACGCTTCTGTTTAATGTTGGAGTTTCCACTGCCCTATTTCCCGATCTCATAAATGAGGTTTATTCACACACAAAAAAAAAGTGGGCATCATAAAAATCCCCTCACAAACGCACGAACAGGAGAGTTTGCCCCCCAAAAAGCACAGCCAGCTTGCGTTGTACTGATTGATGTTCGCCCAGCTGTAAACCCCGCTCTGGCCCACCGAATGTGTGTACTTTTATGGGCTGCCTTGCCAGTTGGGCAAAGATAACAACGGCCCACGGATATACTAAAGGGTTGGCACCATTGAAAGGACCACAGGCTGCCTTCTGTTTGTAGCAGGCTTTCCCTCCCGTTAAACCCTGTTTACTGCCTGTCTGCAGCAGTAAGAGAGAAGACACAGTGGCGTTATAGTGTCATCACTTGGCCAACAAGTCACGGGGCTCAACGAGCGAGGGAGCCTTTCTCTGAGCCAAACCCCTTGCTATGTAACTAAGCATCTCAACTTCTGCCTTAATTTAACACCACCGCTAAAATAAAAGTATCCTCTGCCATCATATCCCTCTCTAGCATGCTAATGATAACATCCACAAAGTGAATCTGTGCATGTATAGTATATTACATTCAACCGTAAATCAGTCGGGCACACTCCCCCTCTCTCTCTCTCTCTCTCTCTCTCTGTGTGTGTGTTTGGACTGTACATATCGTTTGTCAGATAGGGCTAAAACTGCCTTCCAGTGTCAGGATCTGATCAGTGGTAGTCGATATATCACAAATCTGCCAGCAGGTCTATATGCAGATTCTGCTCCTTGCGAGACCTGAGATAGTTAAGGGAGAGATCGTAGTATAGGCATGTGAGCTTGTTGACCAGTGGTCAAGGCAGAGGTGTGTGTCGGACAGCGTGTGACGCCAGCTTTGGTCGCTGTTGAATTCCTGCAACCTCCAGGCCAAATGTGACGCGTGTCTAGTGTTTATTGTCTCTTCAACTTTAGAATAAAGAGTTCACTGATGTATGTGCAAGCTGTTTGTGTCCTGCTTGCTACTGAGACCGCGTGCCTTCACCAACACCAAAAAACAAATGCTTTGGCTGCTGTAGCATTTCATTCCCTACAGGCGCTTGTGTTGAACAGATGATTCATTGCATTATAAAAAAAAAACCTCTGCAGTTGTCAGGTTTGTATCACGCTGCCTGCTGATAGGCCACATATTCCCCAGCCGTGGCAGGCATGGACCTGTGGCGGCTAATGTAAAACATTAGCAATATCCTGAGTCAACAGCCCACCGCTCAGTGTTGTTTGGATATCACATATCCCTGGCAACTGGATATATAGGCCGTGGCCACGTTGAATCCCGGTGGAAGGTAAAAGCAGCGCACTTCCTCACAAATTGGCAAACCGTAACCCGCCGCCAGTGGAGCCTGAAAGTTAATTTGACACGTAGGTAAATAGAGGTACAGAGAAAGTGGAAGGCAGGCCAAGCTGTTATTGTTTGCACTCAGCCTAGCGTCACGGCAAGGCTAGAGCAGGCATAGCGCCAACTAAAGGGGAAGGTAATGGACCAAGAACCAACCCCTGTCTCATCTTTCCAACTCACGGAAAAATACATGAGAAAACACATAATTCACATCCGCTTTTAACAGCACTGTAATGATGAAAATCCCCTTTTTATCATTAATGGTTGTTGGGGTAGAGAACATGGCTTGGCTCGCTCCGTGAAGCTCTCAACAAGGATTCAGCAGCGGTGCCCAATGGCACTGTTGAAGTTGAACTCCACCAACAGGATCTTAGGGCCAAAACCTTCATTAGGCAAGAATGTACCATGTAATGCCCTCATTTAATTTCCAGTGAGGAGAGAGAGAGAGAGAGAGAGAGAGAGAGAGAGAGAGAGAGAGAGAGAGAGAGAGAGAGAGAGAGAGAGAGAGAGGGGTGGTGGCACTCGGATATTTTTATTTTAGAGATGGGGTTTAAGGAATAGAGGGTTAGTGAGAATGAGCCTCGGTTAACCCGGTAAATTATTTGTTAAAATTGTTTAACTATTTCTTGTGGATAATCACCCATAGGAAGCAATGCGCCACATTAGCCTGTGATATGATATTGTGTGAAGTCTGTTGGGCTGTGCTTCCCTAACTCATTACCAGTAATCACAATACATTATTTAACTTCTCCTGGGCCATCCAAGTAAAGCAGATAAAAGCATTTTAATTTGGAAAAATTATAATTTAATTCTCAATTTGAAGTCAAAGACTAATAGGCTTACTCAGATTTCTCCTTTAATAAATATTGGCATAATACAATACTTGACCGCACATTCAAGCAGGTGTACAATATGACTATGTTTAATTTCCACATTCATTCATTCATTAATCTACAAATGTTACTTTCCTAAAGTTTATTTACATTTTAAATGTAACTTTCAATTTGTTAAAAGTATGTCCTTTCCTGCTGCATAATGCATTGTTTGTCTGCATTCCTACACTGGCTGAATATGTTCTTAAAAGAATCTCCACAACCAGCTAGCCACAATTCACGTCCGGTTAGATTTTTCTCAGCTTTGCTTGGTCATGCACCAAAACTCATTACCTATGCATCACTGCTATTATTGCATCCAGAGGATAATGGCATGCAAACATAGCATCAGGTTATTATATGGGCTACTCTATTTCTTAAATTGATATTGTGCCACTGTGTGTAATTCTGACCACAAGGAGCATGGCTGAACTCAACTGTTGTTATAAATAAGAATGTGTTCTTTAATGACTGGCGTGGTCAAATAAAGCCAATACAGTAGTTCCTCCCAACAGCGCGATTGGAAGAAACCACAAGTATATACTGGATATAATATTGTACCTTATGGCCCACAACCTGCACGTTTACAGTATAGAAAAGACTATACAGAACTTCTGCCTGCTGACAATGCCATTCCATTGTTCTTCATTACAACAGAGCAGGCTACTGTGTATATCCTGAATGCATAATCACATTTCTGACTGTAATGGCTGTCCAATCGCTGCAGATGGGCTGCGTGACTCCGTGGTCTCAACGCTGACACACCAACAGATGGAAAAAGACAAGTAAGTGGACGGACGCCATAAACAACCCAGAAGCGGTGTCTCAATCAGAAGCCGGTCATTTTAAACCACGGAACGATGTTTATATAATTTCCTGTCTCACTTTGTCTTCCCAGGGGAGAATAATGGGTCGGCTAACTAGAGCAGACCAGGATAATCGAAGATTCTGGCCTCTGCCTACACCATGAGACTGTGGGATTTATACTGGATGAACTCTGTTGCCAGTGTTGGAAGAAGAAGAAGTTATATACTGGTGTGAGCTTATTGTGATGCCCGATGCTGAGCTGTGTCACAAGTAACAATACTCAAGATTGTGTTGTTGATTTACTGTGGATTTACTTACTGACTGACTCTGAAACCTGCCTAGTCGGCGTTTGGAGAACAGAGAAATACGTTATGTTAACGCATCATGGATGTCTTGACTTCTGGGAAGAATGTTTGTCATGTGTTGAAGCACACGAGAAGCTCCCTTATAGTTGAAGCAGGGGACACATCCACAACCACACACACACACACACACACACACACACACACACACACACACACACACACACACACACACACACTAGAATGGAGAGTTTTCCCAAGCATGATCATTTATCTTTATGAAGAAAGTGGAAATAACATAGACAGAATGAGCACACCTATTCACTGCATTCTCTTTAGGAATGGACACTGAGAAGTGAATAGCTGGAAATCGGATTTTTCAATAAAAAGGTTGTCTCACTTGACAGGGTTATTAGATGGTAATTTCTTTCGGCTGCAAGCTCACAAGCTTGCAACTTGCAAACACTTTACAGTAATAGCCAGTTCATATGGCACAGTGATTCTTTGTCCTGCCAATGAGAGACATAAAGTATTTTCCACAAATTACTGTAATATCCACTTATTTTTCACAACGCATCTCTTTGACATTCTGTGACCCAATAATGCTATTTGTCCATTTTGTTTTTGTCAGAGTTGAGTAACCTACTGTATGCCTGTATGCAATTACTGTGGTATTATTTGTTTTCCGGTGAGTATATGTGAGGCAACCTTGCATTGCCTGGCCATGCAGTATGAATCCTTATGGTGTGTGCAGTATATACTGGAGATCTGTGGCCCCAAATCGTTTCCACATGGGTCGAGTTAACCCCCGATATGAGGGAGAATTAAAGACCCTGTTCCATGGCAATAAGCCTGGAGAGGTCCCCCGTCTCTCCACCACAGGCCCTGGAGAAACAGAACACCCAAGATGGCACCTTATTGAGCCCACCTCCATGGTTCTGTTCAGTGACTGGCAGGATCTTCAGTGACAACTGCACTTAGCATTACTGCGCTTAGCATTAGCTTGACCTCACTGACACACTGATTCACTGAAAGCTTGTAGTATTAAACGCCCAGTTCCTGCTTCATCCCTAATGTATCACACTACTCCCCACTACATTAAGCCATCTTGCTAAGTAGCCAGCACAACTGAAATACGGGCATACTGTTTTGATCGTGTATGACTGGATGTGAGTTTACTAACTAATCCTGCTGTGTTTGGAGAGGAACACCGAGGCCAGCCCTATAGCGTGACAGCAGCTCTATGTAAATACACGGATATCTATGGATGTTTTGCTTTGTTTTGGTACTTGGTGTTTTTTCATTATTTCCTTGACATACAAACTACTGCTATCACATTCCATGGCAGGATTGGACACATTTATACATATTTTTCTATTCTCCCTGCATGTGCAGACATCAGGCCATCGCGTCTCATTTCAAAGAGGGCAGCAGATAAAAACGAATAGTTTTGTCTTGTCCTTATGGCTCTGAGAGTCCTGTGATCCTCCGAGAGTCTCAGGGGAAGGGCAACAGTGGATTGGAACGGGGTGGGATATGAAGTGCTGGAAGATGAGGGGATGAGGTGTGTGGCTGGATGAAAGAACATCTTGACAAACACTGGTGGTTGCGTTGGGCCAGATGTGCTCAAGGGAGTTGAGCGTCTGCCACACGCTTGCCAAGTCACAGAGATAGTGAATCAGCTCTGTATGAGACTCACAAGATTAGAGAAAACATCCCAGGAATGTCATGTACAGGTTGATAGAAACCCAAAGAAAGAAAGAAAGACTTGCTACGGTATAGGTAGATACATAGAAGTTAGCAGATAAACACAAGGCCAAATAAAGAATTAAAAATAAGTGCTATGAGTATATAGTTTATGAGTATATTATAGCCAAGTAAAGGTGTAAAAACCTATGTGGTGTGAAATCCTAAAAAAGAAAGACAGACTACCTCTACAGTAAGAGCAATAGCTTCCATAAGTGTTGCTTATGGAAGCTCCAGGTTGGCAGACCAGAACCTTGGCGGCAACAGAGCTTCCTCTTCGCATTAATGTGACAGCTCATTACACCCGGGCCTGTCTTGTATTCCTTGTAATCTCCAAATCGGAAACCAGCAGGCAGCGGAAAAAATTAGTGTGGACTAATTTGCATAAAGTCATACCGCGACCCAGGGGTGGATGGAGGGGGTGGAGAAGGGGAGGAGAAGCAAGCGTCTGGGGCTGTGAGAGTGCGGTTGAGGGTGGTTTTCAGGGGAAATGGAACCATATCTGATTCTCCCCACTGACAAACATGCTGCCAGGTCGAGGCCTGTTTCGCAGGACTCACAGAAGCTGAATCTCCCATGCTCCCCCCCCCGCCCCCCCACTCTCTCTCTATCTCTCTCTCTCTCTCTCTCTCTCTCTCTCTCTCTCTCGCCTTCTCTCTTCGCTCCGTTGTTATTTGAGGGTTTTCTTGGCACTCCCCAGGAACAGGATGGAGGCCATTTGCTGCAGGAAAGTATAACCGCGTTGTCTGAGCTTGGACGGCCTAATTGCCCCACAACAAACAAAGTGTAAACTGAAGATGATTATAATTTGAGCCCTGTGCCTCAGTATGCTGATTGTAGGGGAGGCCCGCAGCGTCTATTTCATTAAGTCCCCGGGGCCAGCAGTAGGGCCCATCCAGACTAAAGAGCGCTTATGGAAATACTGTATACTTACCCCCATTTCTTGTGGTGTGTGGTCAAGGTTGGTTAGATCCAAAATGAAGGCCTCCTTTACATTCCTCTTGGCCTAGCAATACAGTAAATAGGCATGTACTGTAACAGAACTGTAGGCACACATAGTGTAATGCGCTAGGCCACTCCAATGCGTGTGCGTGTACGTGTGCGTGTGTGACACAATTAAAAGGAACAGCTTGTGCTCTGGTCTCAACCCAGGCCTTGTGAAAAGCTTTGTGATCCAGCGGGATTTGCTTTGGCTCGCCCAACTACATAATACTTCCTGATGTCCACTTCAATTAATCTAAATGAACAATCTTGCTTACCCACCCATTTCATTGTAGTTGTTTTTCTCTCCTTTGTCATTCACCATGTTTGTGCATATAGTCTAAAAAGCGACAGTCCATTAGAGGCTTCTGCTTCAGCCGACAGTGTAGTCGACACCAGTGGTTTTCAAAGTGGGGGCCGCCAGGGGGCGCTATGGGGGGAGGAGGCTCAGAAAATTGGAAAGATTATGAGAAAAAGAGAAAAAAATTTAATTTGTAAATATTATTTATAATTAAAAATGATAGATAAATATTTATTATTAAACAGAATTCAGAAAAATATATATCATATCTTATTTACCATGCCACTTTCTAATTGCATGCCAGGAAAACTATCATTAATCACAAATTGTCAGTGTTGATCTATTAACTGTATGCATATTGTACATTGCATATAAACCTTTACAGTAATGTAAAGTAAACAGTAATGTTGAAGCCAATGGAATGATAAAATATTTAGAAAATTACTCTTTATTGTTTTAAATAAAAGTAAGGAAATGGGAAAGGGTTTTTAAAAACATTTCGCAAAAGGAGGGCTCCAGCCAGAAGCTAATACTATTTGGGGGGCCTTGGCAGGGAACATTTTGTGAATCCCTGGGCTACACTAGCTTGGTTTACATGGACATGAACAGTTACAGTATGAGTCTAACCGATTGTTGAGCCAATAAACGCCTAATCTTCATCCAACCCCCTTGTCTGACATGAAAACATTATAAGGCTACCGTTTGATTTCTGTTTTGCTATCAATGACCTTAAAAGAAGAGAATACAAATCAAATGATCAAATGGCAGTATAATTAAATGTATAATATTCCGGCAACATACTTCACTTTAAATTTGAAAGTAGTTCTAGAAGTAATCATCAAATGTTTTACAAATATCTGTAATCTGATTCCACTATTTTAGCTGGTAACTGTAATGGACTGCAGTTACTGCTTTTTTGTAACAAGTTACAACAATCTAATTACATGTAACACGTTACAAGTAACTGATTACATGTAACGCGTTACAAGTAACTGATTACATGTAACGTGTTGCACGTAACTAATTACATGTAACGTGTTACAAGTAACTGATTACACGTCATCAATTACTTCCCAACCCTTTTTTAGATGGAAAGAAGACAAGTAAGGAGGTACAGTGGTGGAAGGAGGATGAACTGAAGGGAAAAGGACGGACAAGGATGAAGCGATGATGAAAACAGCTCAAGGTATCCCTGACGCTTTGTCTTTCTTTCTCCTTTCCCTCCCTCCTCTCTCTCTCTCTCTCTCTCTCTCTCTCTCTCTCTCTCTCTCTCTCCCTTTCATTTTCTCGGGGGGTTATTATTGTAAATCATCTCATTACCCGAATCAGAGTGAATCCCGGGTTGGCGACCAGATGAAAGGTCAGTCCCTGAGCTCCACAGACATCGAGCCTTCAGACAGATCAAAGGGGGCAGCTCTATGATGATGCTACAGCATGTCGCTTTGATACGGCGAGCACACAAAGAAAGAGCGGGCCTTGGCCGGGTGACAAAGTTTGATCGCACTTTACATCTGATACCTTCGCAGTCTCTTTTCAAAGTCGTCTCCATGATGTGTCTCTGCAGGAGACGCATCTTTTTCATCTGCGGTGTGTGGGCAGGGAAGGACGCAACCTTGCCCTGCTGTGACTGTGAGTCACAGCATGATTTTTAAATAAACAATCAATGTTACAGTATTGTCCATTTTTGATGACATCACTTACAATAAGGTTTCTCAAACAGGCCTCTCACCACATTACAATGCCCGTTCAATATGAAATGTGTTAAATAGTGCTAATACTACAGGAATGCAGTAGAAAATATTACATAACAAGCAACTGAGTACCTACTAGATAACGCATCAAAGAAGATAGGATTCTCCTAAGTACATACTTGCCTGTCTAGACTCCTGACAAACATGATACGTTGCTTGGTCTCTGACCTGCCTCTTGTTTAGCTACTGGTGTCTCTCAACCACACGTGCACACACACACACACACACACACACACACATACGTAGCCTACACACACAAGTACATGCATACACGTACACATTCTGTGACATAGCCCCTCGCCTGCGCTGTGAGGTGAGGTGTGAATACGTTTGTGCTACGACCCCCTGACCTGTCCCTGTCCCGGGATCTGCAGCCAGCTCGCGGTCAAAGGTCGCGTCTTGATAAACCCCATCAGCACTCGTTTTTTTCACACCGGCTGAGGCAGGACAAGGATGGGGGAGGATTAGGCCGGCTTTGATCGATTGGCGTCCGAGCTCTGGCAGGATACAAGATACACAGACCTGGATGGAGTCCTGTTATAACTGCAGTTTTCATTTATCTGTTTACATTCCCCATATCAACTGACTAACGTCGGCTTTTACGTATATTTGCCATCCTGCCCAACCAAGTGTTCTCTGTTCAACCATATCATTGATATAAGCAGCATGTTTTCAAATTAAATAATGAGGGTTTTACACGGCCATGGAGCTCTATTGTCTACACATTCGGGAGGATAAGATTTCCCAATTTCTCACAGAACTCTGCTCTTGACTGCCACCTTCAGGAGAGATGCACAAACTGTGTTCTTTTCGCCCCACAAATGATGGTTGTGAACACCAGAAACATTTGAACCTCCCAATTATATAAAGAGCAGATGTATTGATTTTTCAAACTGTTACTGTCAAGTAAATGCAGTTAACCCTTATCAATTTGATATACTGATATATATCACCACAAAAATCCTGAGAACTGCCCACATTAATATGATGGCATGTCTATAGAGTGAGCCCAAAACCGTAACCTTGGCGCTGACCTTTCGATATCCACAGTGTGATGGCCGTGAACCCTGTAAACCAGACCGCGACAATGACATCAGCTAGGCCGGCTCGATGAGGCTGCCTTTCCCAGGCCTATCAGTATGTCCTTTGGAGACAGCTGGGCAGAAAGGGACAGAGAGTCTGATAAACAATCAGTTAGAGGCACTGAGGCTATTTGACTATGAAGAGTCAATAACAGCTTAAGCTTTATGGAGACTTGCGTGTAAGCACACTTACAAAGGCATGTGGGCGTGTGCACGCACGCACGCACAATAATAGAAAAACTCTCTATGCGAGCACACACACACACACTCACACATGAATACAAATATTCTCTATGTTCATACACTCATGCTAATTTGCCATATTCCCAAATGCAACTGACAATGAATCATTAACTTTGCTGGTGGAAAACTGTTTTTTGTGACTTCAGGGAACCATTCTCAGAACCTCAGGATGTCAGCAGTCAGACATGTCAGATTCTATTTAGCATCTCCTTAACTAACAATGTCTTGTTTCTGAGGGGTAATTACTGAGGGACATTGTATTCATTCAGCTTAGGAACATTTCTGTGTAGCCTATGGTCTTGCACAACTCCCCACATGGAGGGTTTTCCCTAAATCTCCAAATCTTTTGCTATATTCTCGTTCCAATATGGACCCCTGCCACCCGCCCACCCCCAACCCAGCACTCTTGCTATTCCTTGCCCAGACAAGAGGGGGCTTTTAGCAGGTTTATCTGGATCGACTGTCCTGGCCGTCGTGGAGCCCTCGGTCGCACGTCAAAGGGCACCAGTGTCTCGGTGAGGCACAGTATAAGCAGAGACATTACACAGAGGAGACACGCCATTTTTTTGAATGGAGCTTTATAAGAGAATTCTAAACACACATCTCGCCCCTCCCCCAAAAAGAGCCAATCATCTGCTTTATAACTGCAAAGTTTTAACAACCTGTTTGACGCAAACTCACTGTTGCACCTTTTAAATGTATTTTGGGGGCAAAGTCACCAAAGGATTTAAGTGGATCAGATTTGATTGTTTACATGTAGTTTTTATGTCCTGGTGGCCATTGAAAGTAGCCTACTTTGCCGTGAGAATCACCAGTCTGGAAAGCCTCAGAATAATTTTGAATGTGTCCGAGTAACAACTGAACTTTCCAATCAGCGTCGTGTTTATATCTACGCGGGCGTGGTTTAGGTGTTCCGACCGTGGTGCCGACAGCGAACACAACCAAATGGTCTATCCAATCAACTGCCAATATTTCTTTGAAAGTACAGCCATTCTCAAGCAGTTTCAATGTACGCCTCCCCAGATGGACTTGTCACAACAACTCCTCTGGCATGTCAGGTGACATTGAAAGTGCGGTAACATGTCTCCCCCAATCATTTCAATACAGCCTTCCTAATAACCTCCCAGAGGCGTTTCAAAAATGGCTGCCGAGCTGCCAAACCTGCCTACAAGGACTTGTAGAGGCTTCAGTGAGCTGACCCCTGCAGCCCTGAGGACATGGAGCTAGCCGGTGCCTGTCCACGTGAGGCGTTAGCCGCCTTGCTGCACCTCCCTATCTGGCCGCAGGCTGTGGGGACGAGCGCTGAGCACACAGTCTCTTTGTTCTCCTGTTCTTCTTTGTTTATTCCGTCTCGCCGCGGAGGCCACCCGCTCTCTCTCTCTCCCTATTTATCTCTATCTCACTCTATCTCTTGCTCTCTCTCCCTCTCTCCTCCATTTCTCTCTCTCGCTCTCTATTCTCTCTTTTTCTCTAACTCTCTCTCTCTCCTCTCTCTCTCTCTCTGTCCGTCTCTCTCTCTCCCTCTCTTCCACGTCTCCTGGCATTGTTTTGGTGACGTGTGTTGTGCGAGACGAAAGCTGTAGTTCACTGAGCGGTTACACACAAAACTAAAGATTACTTTACAGTTTCACAACAAACGGCAACGTTCTTTATTTGATTAATTATCTTTTATAAAAACATCATGTGTGTACTTTGTGTCACAATTCAAACGGGATATAAAAATAATTGTATTCTCGCCGTTGACTACCATACATATTTTCTCCAAACTAAGGTCCCATAAGGCGGAAGTGACTTAGGCTCTCTATGCCTGCTAACCTAACCCCCCCCCCCCACACACACACACACACACACACACACACTTCCAGGTCCACCTCATAGCCTCGGTAGCCCTGGATCTCCTCACCCACCCCGAGGAGATAGACTGACATGTTTATACCAAGTGGCGGGAAGTGATTTATCCCCACCGGCACAGAGAGACGCCAGTGACTATCACATTGAGTTATCAGTGTGAGGAGCTTTTCTGTAACACTTTACAATCACGTTGATATTACACATGGTCACTATTAACACACTGGACCAGAGCTTACGTCTGGTTACACAATAAACACTTACTGCTTACAGCAACACCCTCTACAGGGGTCTCTGGTTTTATGGAGGTACCACTCTTGATCACTGGAAGACGTCCACCAAACGTCGAGATATTGCATCTTTAGAACGCTTCAAATGATTCCTGAAACTCCGATTGTCCATTTTGAGCTCACTCTGAATCTTTTTGCGATTTTATGTAAACTAACATACAAGACGAAGACACGCTCAAAATAGGAATACACTTACCTGTTGTCTTCTAAATTAAAGATAATGCACTGATGGGATAGCAGCAGGAAGCTAATGAGCTGGGATTAAGTTTGGCGGATTATGAACAGGGCTTGCAACTGTTCTCGGAGAGAGACAGAGAGAGAGAGGGAGAGAGAGAGAGAGGGAGAGAGAGAGAGATAGTGTGTGTGTGTTCTAAATGCCTTGGCTTCTGTGTGTGTGTGTGTGCGTGTGCGTGTGCTAATGGTGGAGTGAGAGTCGCAGATTTGAAACATGGTTTGGGATAAACGAAAGCGAGAGTGTGGCCGAGCAACAATTTACATAGGCAGACAGGCGTACGTAAATGCACGTGCGCATATGTATGTGTGTGTGTGTGTGTGTGTGTGTGTTCGCGCGTGCAACAGAGAGCGTACGTTTACATGCCCCGCGTAAAACACGTAGAGCGAGCGACTCAACAGTAAAGGCTGTATAGACTGAGGAGCCACAGCTGCTACACGGAGGTGAAGAGGTCAGGAACATTACCCTCCATTTGTAAAGGACAGACTAGGCATGTCCAACAAGTCCCACCTGCCACTATATTTATGAAATGACTCACTGCAGAGTTTGGCTTGTCAGCAAGAACCCTCACCCGCTGCCCCCCGACCCCCTGCCCACCCCCATTTCCCAGTTAGTGTGGCTCCACATGTATACAGTGCTGAATGGCACGTTCACAAACCCTAGAAGTCACCGCTCTGCTTTTCATCGGTCCATCCATCCATCCAGCCATCCAGCCATCCAGCCATCCTTCCAGCAGAACACTCAACCGAACAGGGCCCAGAGCCACGGTATTTGAGCTGTGAGATCACACACAAAGGCCCACTAAAATATCCCAACTCAGCCCTGCTTCATTTAACAATATAATTATGCAGCTGACGCACGCAAGAATACTGTATGTGTTCTCTCAAACACACACACTACCTCACACACTAGCATACAAACATATTCTCTCTCTCTCTCTCTCTCTCTCAATTTTCAATTCAATTTAATTCAATTCTGCCTTAGTTCTTTGAAGCCCATCATTTTTAATTTTAACTCATTAAAGTAATATTTACTACTTACTTCACTAAATTCTTTGCATTTAAGGAGGAAGTACATATCTGTCTCAACCTCACCTGTCCAACAGTGACCACACTTTTGGTTGCCATGATATTTTATGCATTCCTTGTTCGATTGCCAATGTTGTGGTCACTAAGCCTGTACATGGCCAGGGTCTGCCTCTGTTATCTATATCTCTGACAGTAAAGAGATATTCTGCCAATTCATATTCTTTGTTTAGGGTCCAGATAACATTGTAGTCTGCTTTGGTTTTTAGTTTCTTCTTCGCAACGTTCCAAATATGTTTCTTTACATTGCTCTGTAATTTGGTTTACTCTGATTGGTATTTGGAAAACAATGTTGTTGTGAGACTGGATGAAATGTGTTTGAGGGGGGAGACATTCAGTCTCAGCAGCAACTTGTGTAGGGGACTCTTTTCTGGACTCAGCTTTTGGTTGTGGAGAGCTTTGGAGTGCAGGGTCTCCCGGGGGCATAATGCTCTGTGTACATGTGAAATGTATCTGCAGAATTCTGCGTGTAGAGTTTCTGTTGGATGTTTGTCCCAACAGGTATAGCTATGATGACTGAGTGGACCCCATGTCTCACTACCATACAGCGCAATAGGCTGGATGACACTCAAATATTTTTAGTTATTTAGTTTTTCCTATATTTTCATTGGAATTTGGAGATTATAAAATGTTCTCTTAATTGCATTTAGGGCTATTCGAGCTTTTTCTTTTAATGCTTTTGCTGCCGTGTAAAAACTCCCTGGAGATGTGATGGGTATACCAAGGTACAGTAAGTCTAACTCATGCTGTGTTCAATTCTATGATTATTTAAACTGGTGTTTGTTTTACAGACATTTGTGGCGTTTTTGAAAAATCATTATAATAGTTTTATGTCATGTTAACTGCTAAGGCCCAGCTCTTACGGTACTGTTTCTTCCATGTCCAGCTGCAGTTGGAGTCCTTGTGCAGTAGGAGACATCAGAACAAGGTCATCAGCATACAACAGTGGCTTCACCTCTATCTAGGAGAGAGAGGTCAGGAGCATCACTCTGGTCTATCTGTACTAGCCCCTCTCTCTCTCTCTCTCTCTCTCTATCACGCACGCATATACACATACACACAAAACATACTAGCATACAAACACATTCACTCACACTCTCTCTCTCTCTCTCTCTCTCTCTCTCTCTGACACACACGCACACACACAATCAAACTCTCTTTCACACACACGCACACACACTCTCACACAAGCCAGCAGCTCTTCTCACAACATATATTTAGATATGTAATCCTCTGGGAAGCTGACGGTGAATGGCTCGACTCAAAGACCCCCGGCCGTGTGTACAATAAGGGGGACTTATTGAAACAAGTCTGGCACTGAGAGCCTAGCTGGCGGGAGAATTTATTCAGAGCGCAGCAGGACGCTGGCTAAACTTTGATCAGCGCTCGCGCACCCCAGCGACCCCGTCTCTCTCTCTTCCTCCCCTCGTACTCCCTCTCTCTCTCTTTCTTCCGTTCTCTCTCTCCTTCTCTCATTCACTCTCCCTCGCTCAAGTTTTCTCTCTCTCTCTCTCTCTCTCTCTCTCTCTCTCTCTCTCTCTCTCTCTCTCTCTCTCTCTCTCTCTCTCTCTCCATGCCACAGACCGGCCAGAGTTTGCTATGTGCCGCAGGGGGTGGTGACCCTGGTATCCTAGCTCCCATATTTAATTTTAACTGCATTATTTAGACCGAACATTTACTGAATAATGTTACTCCACCTCCTCCAATGTTACTCCACCACGATGTTGAGTTAGAGCTGTATTCAAGCAGGCAATGAAAGAGAGCTGATATGGTTTTTGACTCCACCAAGAATTGCTGCCAGTCCATTTTGACATTGGACATTTAAATAACATTTGACACGTTTAACCCTCCAAATATTTAAATGAGACTATGTTAAATACCATTCCTAGTCCTGATTTTTGACAAAAGTGTACTGTACAAATTCTGTAGATATGCTAATACGTACCGTAACCTGTTTTCATCTTAAGGGCCAACGTGGAGAATGTAGCCTTCAATCTTTTATAGTGTCAGTGCCCTAGCATGGTCCGACATCCCCCAACTCCAGTGCTCAACCTGTGCACCCTCACTGGGACAATACATGACAGGTCCAGCCAAAATGAAATGACATTCCTTCATAAGGGTGTGAGAGCACTGCAGGCCAAGGAATGTAGAATGCCAGTCTCCAACATCTACCCCTGGCCTCAAAAGGCATTAGGACAAGAACTAAAGCATAGCGGAGGCTCAAGCAAAACACGTGTCACGTTGTTGGGTCATCAAACAGATATACCAGTTGGTTCTGCTTAACACACATTGGTCAATTACTTGTGTGAGTATTATAAATATGTTAGGCTGGTTACAATATACTGTAAACTCAAATACACAAGTTTACAAGTTGCAAAGAACAGTACAGTAGATCATGTCTCCGAGATAACTGAGAAAACTAGCCAGCGAGATATGTTGGTGCAGTCAGTAAATGAGGTCTGTTAGGAAAAGGATGAAATTATAGATAAGCGTGCAGTATATGTGTAACGTTGCTCTGGATTCCCACTAAAATGCAATTGGAATGTTCAGCTAACATTCTACAACTGTCTATAGGAGAGTTATTGGTAAAGAATCTCTAGATGTATAAACCATGGGATGTTGAGAAAATGAGCGGCTGGTGATCAAACATGGCTGTCACACAGACTGCCTCCTCTGTGTGCAGCTGATAAGCGTCTCTTAGCCTCTTTCAAAACGTCCATTGTATGAGCTTGACCTTGTGGGGCTCTTCTTACCTAGGTAATGACACACTTGTTGGGGGCAAACCTGTCGGGGAGCTTAGCCAGAGCGATGACTGCGAGACTGGGGACCGTACGGTTAGGGGAGACACTCCACTCTTGGAATCTTCTCTTTTCTTTCTTAAACTTCCAAACAGAGTAGTGGAACAGAGACGGTGGGGTCACGGGGTCAGATCACTCTGCAAGCGCCGGCCCCGACTACAGAGATGAAAGTTAGCCTAAATAATCCCGCAAAGTGCTCCGCTGGAGCTGAACCCCTCCCCCCCCTCCCTCTTCCCACCTTTCCCGGGCTGGGTCTAGAGAGCCTCTGTCTTGACCCCCGCCCCAAGCCTTCCAGCCGCTGGCCCTGATAACCACAGCCTCTTCAGCTAACATCCATTAGGTACATTACCAATTAGAAGGCTATAGTGTGCAACCAGCCAGTGTTTGTAGAGATCTGAGTTGTTGCAAGGGCGGGGGGTGGGGCGACCAGCCATGAGGCATACTTAGGACATTGTAGACGTGATGACCTGTCACAGATAGGCTGCCGAGTGACTAGTTTTGGCACGCCATGTTCCATCTGCTCACTCTCTCAACCCCCTTTCTCCTCCCTCCCTCCTAGTCAAAATAGCTAGATAAACAGTCTCAGACATATAAAAGGGCAACTTAAGAGACTAATGGAGCTAAAAGCCCCAATGAAAAGGAACACCAGGGCCAATAAAAGTCGTGTTTTAACTGCATGAACAAACAAAGGTCCAAGGACAATTTGGATATGTTTACTCACTAGTACTTAAGGGATGTGAGGATTCATGGCGCAATATGGAGTCCCCTAAGAAACTCTGTAAAATTACCAGAAAAGCCAAAGTGGAGGATGACTAACGCTTTTCTCCTGTGTTCTTCTGAAGGGAAATATTGAGTTTACATGCTGTGTAGTCGATTGTATTACCATTCGTAGCCTACGTCTTTTATCGCTAAAGCTTTTGCATGAGTCACAGAACACCCATTTTCAAACCAGCACTTATTTTGCAATATATTGGTTGAATTCACCATAGACACACAAAGCCGCAAACAGATGTATGCACACACACGCGCCTTGCCTAAAAAATATGTTTGAAGCCATTAAGACAATATTGTTGCTGTGTGTTGCGTTTTCGCTATTTAAATAGAAGTAGCCGTCTAACATACATACTTGATACATATTCTTTAGACAGGAGTAGCCATAAAACATACTGATTTAATTTCTTGGAGATGTATTTCTTGAATTATCAGTATGTCAACAATGTTTTCTCAGACTGAGACATCCGTTGCCATGGTGCCACTCCACATCCATCTGCTCTACATCCTCTTTGCTTCTCTATCATCTTCTCATCTACCACGGAGCCCATGCCCTATATACCATCCGGGCCAAGTCCCTTGCCATTGTGACCTTTAACCCCAGCTGCACTTCTCTAGCCCAAGCAACTCACCTCTTTTGCAGTCAGCCTGGTTTGAATTACCGGGGGAGGGAGGTACGTTGGGTTTGTACATCGAAGGATTTTCAGGAGAGGGAGGGAGTCTTGGGGCCTCTTGAAGTGGTTCTGTCAGAACTGGGTGACCCGTGGTGTTTGATGTCTGCCGGGCAGTGGGGAGGAGAGGGGGGAGGGAGCGTGGGGATGGGGGAGAAGACTTCTGTCACTCACACCGAGACGTGCCTCGCTTCAGAGGCGCTCAGCTTCAAAGACAGATCTCCCCGCCTCTGAGCGGCCCGATGCGTAGCGGGGACCACCTACGGGAAAAAGAGCCCAGAGAACAGGGAGCCAAGATGGCATCGCAGATTGGACGGGCCGGGCCTCGACTTTTGAAGTTTATAAAGGCCGAACTGTGCTCACAAGCCATTGATAGATTAGAAGGAAACCTGTCAGTGTGACCTCATAGGGCAGACACACTGACGGACATGCACCGCGGTCCGTCGTAGAAAAGAGTTGATTGGGCATGATATTTTTCGGGCAACATAAACTTGCCAACCCGTCTACATGACAATCGGGCACCAGGAAATGTTTCTTAAGTGCCTCTGCTCACCGGTGCGTTCACACGCACTGTAAATATTATGCCAGTGGCCCCAGTGGCAATTATAATAACTTTCCATTCTGAATCCTTGACGCTGAGAGGGCCTTGGTATTGCAGTCTCCCGCAGCTTCCTTCCTCTCTACGGTGAAGACAGGCTTTGTGTGCCTTGCCGAAGAGGATTTTCCAAATGCATTGGGGTGGGGGGGGGACGGAAATGTCGGCAAAATACTGTGAAGAAATAGCTTCTGTAAGAGGTAATGGTAAAATGGGTTAAACTCTCACATGTCAAATCCCTGAACAAATGCTGGCAAAATCAAAACAAAGATTTATATCTTTGAAAAAAACTATATAAAATTTCATGTTTATGAGTGTTTATTTCAAGTATAAATGTTCATTTGCTGTTTGCTTTGGCTTACCAACAACAGTCTAACACAAAACGTATTTGGATTCGTCAACATGAGTGTTTCACTGGAGAATACTGTATGACAGTGCAGGGTAAATGCACTGGCATTCCACTGCAATCCACTGGAAATGTAAAACGGAACAGCGCTACCATGGTAGCAGATGTGGTTTTGCTTTCATGGTCATTTCTAAAGTTACAGTAAAAAATATTTTCAATTGCATCTCATGACCAGAGTGGCCATGAAATCACGTGTAGCTTTAAGCCACGTTCTGTCTTTTTGGACAACAACTCGGCACCCATCGACGGGTCATCGCTACACTCTGCTTTTTACAACAAACCGCCCACACAATGGCCACTTTCTTCGGATGAAAGGAGAGGTGGGGCACGATCCTGCGGGGTGCGGGACGAGCATCGCTGAGGGACAGACCTAGGGATCTGTGCGACCAACACTTTGAATGTGGATTACGTTACACTGTATACAGATTCCCTGAGGGGTTGAGAGGGAGATGGTCGTTTGTTTAGTGGATATTATGAATGTCGAGTTTGTCCTGTGGTTTCGAGCAGGATGTGGATGTTTTGGCTTAGCTCGCCCAACACAGGCGGTGAGATAGGGCCATTTATTTGGTCCATATGGAAACTATAGGATTAATCATGGCTCTGTTCTATTGGTGGAGTGTTTACACTAAAGAAGACAGCTTTATACCATGTGTGGTATTTTAAAAAGAAAAAAAGTGGTATCTTGACAGATGCATCTTAATGTAGCTTGGGACAAACTAGTATGAGTACTGTAGGCCTACACAGGTAATTAAAGCACAATGTACACAGTCTGGAAATCATATAGGGGTTAAAAGCTTTCTCCCTGAACGTTAAAGGACATAGAGGTCAGCAATAATAACCCAGAGCAGTTTTCTTCTGATGGGGGAAGAAGATAAACCCTCACATGTTAAGATAGAGGCCAGGGTCAGCACAACACCAACATTATGTCTCTCTCTCTCTCTCTCTCTCTCTCTCTCTCTCTCTCTCTCTCTCTCTCTCTCTTCTAGACAATGTCTGCATTCATGTTCTTTTAAAAGCAACATCGTTCGTGCACTGGCGAGGCAAATGCTATAAGACACATTCCACGCAGAGTTGTCGCGGGCCGTTTTTCCACAATGGCGCATTGCAGCAAATCATAAGGGTGGATTTATCTGGAGATATTGTCGCATTCCACTGTGTCTGTGTGTTGTTGTTTTAAAAGTGCAGGCTCACAGACCTCCTGTTGGTTTTGCGCTGATGGTTCATATTAAATATTTTTAGAGTGACTACCTAGATTTAGTGGGAGAACTCAAGGGTTTGATCACTTTAGTGCGGTGGATATTTTAATAAACTGAGCAAACATGCTCAGACAAACTGTTCTTTGTGTGGAAACACGGCGGTTGTGAGAAATGTTTAATATTAACTCCCCCTCGACAGAGCCAGCCTAGAAAAGTGTGAGTGTTTGGGCGTGTGCATGTGTGTGGGAAAGTTATGTCCCGCCGAAAACACTCACTTTGTGTTTTGCTCTAATCTTGACATTTTCCAGAGATTTTGTTTAATGCTCTCCTTTGGAATTATAATCTCATTTTCCACCTCAGTGTGACTTCCTCTCTGAGCAGAATTCTTAATTAAACTGGCCCCAACTCTTGCAAGGAATTAGCAAGTATCACCTAATACTCTCCGTGTCGAGCACCAGCGAAATACTAATAGCTGCCATTAAGCAGAACTCCCGGTCTTCTTAACAAGTCCCGTCCCGCTCTGATGAAAAAGAGAGATTGTCATCTACTATTTCTGGTGTTAATAACTTGACCTCCACTGGGAAGAGGTTGCTCTGTGTGTACTGAAACCCTCTATTAGCTCATGCCCTAAAAGGCTGTTACTGGCATTTAATCACAGGCAGGAATTTGAAAAGGTCACCACTCTCCATATGTGATGGATGTCAGATAGCTAATAAAACATAGCAAGTTCAACACCCACCAGGAACGAAAGGCCTGAGAGAATGAAGTGTGTGTGTGTGTGTGTGTGTGTTTGTGTGTGTACGTGTGGGCACATGTTTGCGCGCTTGTGTGTGTGTTTGTGTGCGCACAGAGAAAGCATCTGAACTCAGATGTCTTTACATCTAACATGTACCACAGATCCCATTTACTGCATCAAGTGTGCGGTAGGTGTTTTTGTTCTACCGTGAGCACATTGTATGTAACACAGAACATTTGGCGAGTCTACAAGAGCGTTCCCTATGACCTCTTTTGTGCGCTGCCCTGACCTCCGTCCCAGGGGCCCCTCACCCGTCTCCCACTGACACCTATTGTGAAAGGCCTTATTAAAGGACAAGGGGAGGGGTTGGGTGGGGGGTGGGGGGGATTGTTGGAAATCAGAGAGACCCCTTCTTCTCTTTCTTGGGATGTTCTTTCCCCTCTGAGACCAGCCCAGCTGGCTGAGTCCATCACTCAGGAGTGCGATGTTCCCAGGGTGGTATTGGGAAGGGAGGGAGATTGGCTGGGGGGAGAGCGGGGTGGGGGAGGGGTCTGGGTTGGACAGATAGAGGTTTTTTTGAGGGTCAGCTGTGGAAACTCATATTGAAACACAGCAGATTATAGATATAGTGTGTCTGTGTGTGTGTGTGTGTGTGTGTGTGTGTGTGTGTGTGTGTGAGAGAGCGTGCGCATGCATGTGTATGGGGTAGGGAGGCGGGGTGCGCGTAAGGGGATCAATGTTCACAGAAGCCTTTTGTGGGGGACCCCAACCGTCCCCCCGCTACCCTTCATTTGTCTCTGTTCCCGTCTGTGTTTATTGTGTATGAGGACGGAGGGTCTTTTATTAAGTGGGAACAAGAGAGAATGGAGTTTGCTTGTATAGATCAGCTATATGTATGTGATGGTCGGGGGGGTCTCTCAGGTGGTTCTCTGGCTTGATAATGAGAGGACACTGGTCTCTGTAGTATGGGTGTACTGTCTCCACGAAGGTCAAGAATCCCCGGGCAGCACCGCAAGTGATGAAGATAACACTTAACATAGGAACCAGTGTTCACTCATGAAGCTGTACGCCCTTGTTACAGAAATGCATATTTATGCTGTGCATGTTTTTGCATTCTGTGTTTTCTTGCTTTCTTCCTGTTTTTTAATACTTTCCTCCTTACCTCTACCCTGCCAAGTCAGAGCCTCTGTGCTTATTATTATGTCATGATGAAAATCTTCCACACATTTTGCATTGCTTTTATATCAGTTACATCATGCAGGCTGAAAAGCCTGAGAGAAAGAGAAAACCTCTCCACGCCGTGTAACGCATTTCCAGCAGCGCTGTGGTTAAAATACGGTCCTCGGGTCTACGGTATCCCGGGAGCCAGGGTCTGGGAATGTGAGGGTGGTCTGTCTGTGTGTCAGCAAGCAACCCGCACATGTGATTCTCTTCACGAGGCATAAAATCGAGTCTGATCTACTCAAACATGTATGTACGCGCATACAGCGACATATACACGCCCACACACACACATGCACATGCACAATGCGCACACGCACACGCACATATGCACCGTAACGAAACAGTAGTCTTAGTGTTTCAACCCACGTAAATCTTGCCCTGTCAGCTGTTTTATGTGCAACAGGTCAACCAATTACATGCGCATAAATAGATCAGCTGTCGGCGCATGCTGGCACCAGGCGAAGAAACCTCCAGAACACAGACAAACCACCCATGTATCTAGGGGAAGGGAGGGGTGGGGTGGGGGGAAGGGTTGCGTACAATGTCTTGGGGTTTGGGGGCTTTGTCTGTGGTTGATTGCCGATATAAAGGAATTACGGACAAAATCATGGCCTAAGACCCTGACCACGGACTGGGTTGACGCTTTGGTTTACTATACCAGACCACTATAAATGCTAGACCACTGCTAACAGGTACACACATGTAATAACATCCTCCACACAGCACTGTAGATAAACCATGAAAAAGGTTCAACACACTAATATACTGTCAACAAGGACATTAGCCTCATTCAGTTGTACTTCGCTGCTTCCAGTCTGGAAAGCCAAAAAACCTTTGTGACTGAATCCAAGTAGCAATTGATCTGAATAATCAGCATTGTATTGATAGCTAGGGGCGGGGTTTAGGGCAGAGCCATAGAAATAACAGAGTTACACCAACGAAAGTTCAAAATTGTCAACGATCACATGGTTCATGGAGAGGCTAAAATAGTTCCCGGAAGTGCTTGGTGGGCAATTTGAATATATACATACAGATATATAACTTTATTTTTTGCCAATTAGTAGTTATTAAATGCACCAATTTACATTTAAAATAAAATAAAATAAAATAAAATAGTATTTAGGCTAACTTCGGGGAACTATTGTGAGGCTCTACGATTTGCCATTGCTGTGAAAAAACGGTCAATCAGAGTGAACGGAGATGGCGTAACTCTGTTATTTCCATGGCTATGGTTTAGGTGTGCTGACAGCAAAAACGACTTGAAAACAACAATGACAGACAGATCTAATCAACTGTCAAGTATTTTTTGAGTACCTGCCCTTTTTCAAATGGTTTTGATGCAGTGATTCATTTTCTCTTGTTAACATCTTGTTTGAGTGATGGGAAAAGGGTCGTTGACGAAATATTTTTATCATATTTTCGTTGACGAAATGAACACAGGTGTGGACACCTTCATGGTTATGACTCCATAACCTACCTGGTTAGTTGCATTAATTATTCACTTGTATTCATCATCAAATCAGTAACAAAATACAATTAACAATGTTTTGATGGACGGCTCCAAAGATTAATCTGGCATGTCAGGTTAGAATGACATTGCCTCCATTGCCTTCCCACAGGAAAATGTGTTTTGGTCTTAAGAATTGATAATAACTCAGATTAAGAAGACCCTGTGTGGAGACCTAAACACTAGGATCACAGGACAGAGATAAAGACAGCACACAGACCTGATACACTTATGCACATTGACTAGTGTCTGATGTTAAATGTCTCATGATACAGATCCATAAGCAAGCACAGGCTGAAAGAATGTATAGGGCAGAAGAGAGCAGGCCTTCTTTGATAAGGCAAAAATGTGTATCTCATCTGTCTGTCTAGATGGGGCCTCTTGATCAGGAGCAGAGCCTGATAAGAGACACAGTATCTCCCCCAATGTGCTTGCAAAGCAAACACACGTTCCCATTCCGTGTGTCTTTGCTACTGATTTCTCCTGATAAACAATTGTTGATGTGATGAAGTAGTTATTGAATACAATTTACACACACAAAAAAAAACTCTTATCCATGCTGTGATGAATCCAGGAGGTCATGAAGAGGTCAGAGGTCGCTCATTATTGCATGTGCTCATATGTGCGCACCTGGTGTAAGACTACAGTCTCTCAAAAGCCACTAGGAAGGCTCTGTCCTAACATAAGACATAATTGTCTTGCTTTAGCTTGTTGTGCAACCAGTCGAACCTCAGTGCTGGAAATATCTAGCCGCTCTTACCTTGCTGAGTCATCAGTACTGGTAATGGTCTCAGTAATGGGCCCATGTAGAGTTACAGACAAAGAAGCATTGTCTGCCCACTCGCCAGCTCTAAACGAGCTTCCCCAAAAGTCCTTTGAACTTGTTTCCTTCGTGGGGTTGTTAAATATCCTATACCAGTCCAAACATCCTCACGCACAGATCTCTGGTGCCCCCTTGATAGAAGGAAAACAGGAAGTAAGGGGACTTGGGATGGAATGGGCTTTTTGTGATGGATCTCCTGCGTCTCATCCGTGTTATGCTTGGATTGCTGCTATGTCCCGGCCTCTCTGACCCGCAATGGACTCTCTTCAGCAGGCCCGGTTCTAACATGGGGGTAGTGGGGGGCGGGGGCTGTGGAAGCTCAGCGGAACACGCAGCGTCCAAAAAAACACTTCCTCCGGTCGGCATGAGTTGCAACTCAATTGCCTTCGGGATGTCGAGTGTTCCTGAGTTGCTGACTGGTCGGGTCCATCCTTCCCCTCCAACCACCCCACACACACACACACACACACACACACACACACACACACACACACACAGACACACACACACACACAGACAGACAGACAGACACACAAACACACAGTGAACACACACACACACACACCTTGAATTAGGTGTGTTGGAGCAAGGAGACATCTTAAACATGCAGGGCAGCGGCCCTCTAGGACCAGGGTAGGGGAACACTGAATTAAAGCTTCTGCTTAAAGACAAGATTAACTTTTTAAGGCTAATTTTTATCTTTTAGCGGCTAGACCTTTATGCTAGTTTTAAGAATCATAGTCAAGCAAAATTGTCTTACCCCAATGGCAGATTTTTCTTTGCTCAATACAAGATAATTTGGTTAGATTTAAGAATATTTGGCTATTTTCAAGAAGGGCTTGTTTTGCAGTGAGTGTGTGTGTGTGTGTGTGTGTGTGTGTGTGTGTGTGTGTGTGTGTGCACATGTGCGTACCGGGGACACCCCTGCCCTGGCAGTGTGCACGGACCCTTTCCAGCCATTGGGTGCAGCTGCTGAAGGACTGCTGGCTGCTCAGGTCAAACACCAGGCACAGTGCCCCCAGCTGGCCCCACTGAGCATTGCAGCCAAAGAAACCACAATGACAGAATTAATTAAATATTCAATATATACTGTATATGTGTATATGTACACACACACACACACACACGCACGCGCAAACACACACATGCGCGCACGCATGCAGACACACACACACACACACTGTATTAGGGATGCACCCATTATACAATTAGTGTGTGTATATATATATATATACATATATATATATATATATATGTATATATGTATGTATGTATATATATATATATATATATGTAGCCATCTATCTATTACATAATAATTATCTTTTAAATAAAATTATGATTTTCAAATTAATTTAAATCTGTCTGTTGGAGAGTCCTGGCCCCACTTATGGAACCACTTTTAAAAAGAGGCCATTTAAACACATTTTGGTATTCATAAATTCCACTCATTATACATTTCTAAATTGATGACGAATTGATGTTCATGGTTTTGCACTAATCTAAAAACTAGACAGAATATGTGCCGTTTGAGGTGACGGCAAAGCATCGGTTGGCAGGAAGCTGTTGTACCCTCTCCAATCACCTCCAGACGACACATTACTATTCTGTGCTTGTTCCTGTCTCCAATACACTGCCACAGCCTGCACGATAACCCTACCTCATATCACCAAACACACAGTTCAGCTTAAACCGCAAGAAAAATCAACAAAAATAAACATTAGAAGCAGAGTGTGGTAGAAATATTGAAAGTAGTTTATTGCTGGTTTGCTTTATCCTAAGCCAACAAATGAGGCCGTTTGCAAACACACAGATATGAACTATTAAAGATTGTATTCTAATGTAACTGTTCCTGCCAGCATGTTTGTAAGGACATTGCCTACTTATGGTCATCTTGCGGCCAAACATTTTTAGTTGTAAAAACAGGATAAATCCCCTGTGGGAGAAACATTCAGGGTAGCACTTTCTTGATGTTTCTCATTAAATAAGGCGTTTACTTGCACAGCACATTTTTGCCTCTTTGTTCTAAGATCCCCATTGATCTCTCAACGTGCAAGAAATATTAGAAATATACACCAAATTCTTCTCCTTGTTTTTGACTCAGATCTTTCCCTATTAACATTCTAGGCATGCTGATGGAACTGTAAAGTTCTGGGATGCCTCAGCAAGTAAGTACGTGGGGAGTTTGCTATTAACACAGTCCCTGTTCCCAACACACAGGGGTTTTGAGTTGAATGTACTGCACAGTAGCTGGTCAGACCAGTTCTCAGGATTGTGTGGGTTTGTAGCCAACACATGGACCTCTTCTAACACTAATAATGGTTGCTAGGGACCTGTTAGGGACACCTTTAAATGACCCCTCCTTTATGAGTGGTCCTCAGCAAATTTGTAGCATGCAACTTCAAAATGAGCAGAAGTCTACACGCCAAAATGACACAACACACCTTTATGCTACATATCCTTTACCAAGTATCTCAGCATGACTGTGCTTCTCCCCTTATTCCAAGCCTTCCAACAAACATTCTTTACACTCCTCATTCCCCAGTAATGCTCCAGGTATTGTACAAACTGAAAACGGCCAAGGTGTTCGAGAGAAGCCGGTCCAAGGAGGACAGAGGTGGCACAGAGGTGTCAGATGAGGACCCGTTTGCTATTCAGATTATAAGCTGGTGCCCCGAGAGCAGGATCCTGTGTGTGGCTGGAGTCTCAGCACACATCATCGTCTATCGCTTCAGCAAGCTGGAGATCACCACAGAGGTGGTGCAGGTCAGTGATTACCGCACCGCACATTGTGCAACATAAGCTCACAAAGAGAAAATAGGTACCGCAATGCACACCAGTGCACATATACAGTATGCACATGTTATTTTAGGTAAAATATTAGTACTTATATTTTATTGTATTTATGTATTATTACATATAGATTTTTCTAAAATGAAAAATAAAAAATAAAAGTTTTTCATTGATTTATTGATTTATTATATAAAAGGAAACTGAGAACTTATTATACAGACATAACTGTATAGACGCAATGTGTCACACTTACATGATGTGTAATCTCTTGTGCACACACGCACGCACACACACACGCACACGCGCACACACCTACACACACAGACAGACAGAAATACACATGCACACACATCAGCTCAGTCGTGGTTATGAGATAAATCTGTCTAGTCAAAGATGGCACGGTTGCCATGCCAACAGACAGCGGGGTAAACAGGCAAAGAAAGCCTATCATAACATTTGAGCTGTTCGGCAGGTGTAAAGGGAGTTGTTTGTGTCTGAGCGCGTGTGTGCCTGCGTACGTGCGTGCGAGTGTTCGTGCGTGCGTGTGTGTGTGCGTGCGTGTGTGTGTGCGTGCGAGTGTGTGTGCGTGCGAGTGTATGTGCGTGCGTGCGTGCGTACAGTACTACAAGCTAACTACAAGTTAACATGTACTACCATAATACATGCATGCTACATGTATACATGTTTACATACTGTAGTCACAGCAATTTGAATAATTATAAGCCGCATGTACGTGTGTGTGTGTGTGTGTGTGTGTGTGTGTGTGGGTGGCATACAAGCCTGGGCAGAGCAGAGGGCTGGTGGGCCTACGTTGGTGACTCGGCTGTCAATCAGGGCTGGATACACAGCTGCAGTAAGCTGTAATTAGCCTCCACTGTTGACACTAGAGCCACCATCTAACTAGAACTATGAGAGACGGAGAGAGGATCGGAGGCCGTTATTCTACTGTCCTAGGTGTCAACTGACTGGAGTACTGTGTGTGTGTGTTTGCGTGCGCGTGTGTGTGTGTGTGTGTTTGCGTGCGTGTGTGTGTAGGGGGTGGGGAGAATGTGTATGTAGCGTTCTACACACACTCTGTCGCAGCTGACTTTTCTCAGTATTGGAGGACCTCAAGAGTTCTTTGTCTGCCCATACACACACACACACACACACACACACGCACGGACGCACGCTCACAGCCATCAAAATGCCTGTGCGCAGGGCGAAGTCGTTTAAGGTGGAGTGTCTTGGTGAATTGGTTTTTGACTTGGAGAAATGCCTCTAATGCCTAATCCCCTTCTCTTGAGCAGTTTTTGCTCCGTGCCGGATTTGTAATCTGTTCTTTCTATGTTTGCACATGTGTGTACATACGTGTGTGTGTGTGTGTTTGTGCGTGTGTGTGTGTGTGTGTGTGTGTGTGTGTGTGTGTGTGTGTGTGTGTGCGTGCGTGCGTGCTCGCACATGCGCTCCACAGCTACTAGAGGTGCGTCTGCAGTACGAGCTCAATGACTTTGACTCTCCGGACGGCGGCGATCAAACGCCAGCGCTGCACACGCCCGGCGCCTCCCCCCTGACCACGGGACCCCCGTCACAGCCCTCCAGCGGTAACACGGGACCCCCATCACAGCCCTCCAGCGGCAGTAACAACTCTGATGGAGGCAGCGTGTCCTGCCTCAAGTATGGCACGCGCACACATTAACACACACACACATGGGCGCACACACACGAATGTACGCTTACACATCACACACACAAACACATACATATGTGCATCTTATTACTGTAATATTCATCTCACACACCCTCTTCCCCTTTCTCTCTGTGTGTGTGTGTGTTCTCCACTCCTCCTCTAGGGTGCGCTGTTCTCCTCTCAAGCAGTCTCCAGGTTACCAGGTGGAGCTTGTGGTCCAGCTGGTGTGGGTGAGCGGAGAGCCTCCACAGTCCATCTCCAGTCTGGCACTTAACTCCTCCTATGGCCTGTATGTACTCTGTAGTAAACTCCTCCTGTGGCCTGTATGTACTCTGTAGTAAACTCCTCCTGTGGCCTGCATGTACTCTGTAGCAAACTCCTTCTGTGGCCTATATGTACTCTGTAGTATACTCCTCCTGTGGCCTGTATGTACTCTGTAGTAAACTCCTCCTGTGGCCTGCATGTACTCTGTAGTAAACTCCTCCTGTGGCCTGCATGTACTCTGTAGTAAACTCCTCCTGTGGCCTGCATGTACTCTGTAGTAAACTCCTCCTGTGTGTTAGACGCACACAACTTCAAATATGCTAAGAAAACTAAATAAGAGCAGGCGTAGCGCTGCTTTACTCTGCTTTCCATTTCACATCTACGCAGGTGTTGTGCGTTAATGTGACTGGCGAGAGTTCTATTCAGAAATGTGCGTGTGGGCGTGAACACAGCCTTCTTGATTGGCATTCCCCACTCACCTGTGCCGGTTTGTTTGTGAGCGTGTTAGGGCGGGACAACTGAAACCGTCTTTGTGATTGGTTCTTTTGAGCGCATTCACATTTTCAGGCATAGTTCCATGCATCTTCAACCTGCCAGTATTCTAATTAGCCGAGATAGGTGTGTGGGCGTGAAGCTTTAAATTGGAGGATGTTATATTTTTATTTGGAATTTGTGTTCATAATATTTAATGCATTGCTGTTAAATGTCCTTCTGAGTTTTTTTTTTGTTTTGCTCATTTGTTTATGCTCTGAACAACACTTTGTTTATAAGGTATAATAATAATGCAGAAATGAATCAAGTCTATAAACACGAGCTCAGAAAGTTGCAAACTCTACAAAGCTGCTCTAAAGTTGTTGGGTCAGGCCTCCTTAAACACGATCCATATCCATGTAGCCCATAATAGAGATGGTCTCCTTTTGATATGGCTGCCCTCCTAGCCCTGATCAGAGGCTGGCGTGACATCCAGCCTTTGTCGACACAATTTACACCCAGCGTGAACATTTCCAGCTCAAAATACTGTATATATGCCGTCGTCCAAAAGCAAGCCCAAGCATAGCTCCAGTCGTTTGTTTGTTTGTTTGTTTGTTTGTTTGTTTGAGTGTGCTAACACATCTGCCTGTTCCCCTCTGTTTCTCTAACATTCACCCCGGCAGTGTGGTGTTTGGCAACAGCAGTGGCCTGGCTGTGGTGGACTACATCCAGAAGACAGTGCTGCTGAACCTGGGCACCGTGGAGCTCTACGGCTCCAACGACCCCTACCAGAGGCAGACCCGTTCCCCACGCAAGACACGGCAGCCCTCCGGAGGTAACACAGTGTAGCGTTTAGTGACCAGACCTCAGAAGATGCTGATATAGACTCTATAAAATATGTACGGTATGCAGTGATTGTACTGTAGCACTGCGCATTGAGATTTAAAGTGGAAGTGTGCTCTGTCCAATTAAATGCCTTGTGTTTACATTGACATTCAAACACTATGGCCAAACACTATTTCTGTTGAAACATGTAGTTGTGTATATACAAGTAAAAATACTTTTGTAATACTACTAGAATGCACATACTGTTCAAACAGGTAACAGAAGGCACACAGACATTTGACAGCACAGATGCTTTATCATATTTGACGGATTTATGCGCTGTTTTGCTGTGGTGCTGCTATTTCTCTCTCCCTGTCTCTCTGTTTGTCTTTCACTTACTCTCTCTCTCTCTCTCTCCTTTCGTGCACTCTATCACCTGCCCATCCCTTTTCACACCTTGCTACTGCAGCATCACGGTAATATTGACATCAACAATGTAATAGAACTCAGTATGGGCGCACTGCCACCCAGTGTCTCATAATGGTACTGCACCAACATAAACTATACCGCAGTGTCTTGATCGCTTGCCTCTTAAAGCAACAGTGTGATATATGAATTATGAGTATATAGTAGAACGATGTTTCATATTTAGATTTAGGAAATTTGGACAAACGTCTCTTTCTCTCATACGCACACACAGGCGAGCGCGCACACAAACACACGCACACACGCGTGCACACACACAGAGCATCTGGTGTCATTGACTGTTAAGCTGTGGGCTGGCACCTGTCAGGACTTGGCAACGTTACATTGTAATCAGACACCCAGCTGTGATTCTTTGCCAACAGAGGATGCTGTCAGCCAGTACACACACACACGCGCACGCACACACACACACACACACACACACACACACACACACACACACATGCACATTTACACACATGTGCAGCACATACACAGACATATGCACAAAAATGGAAATATTTCCATAAATATATAATCTTTTTGACAATATGAGCCTGGGTAGATGCATGGTTTACATTCAGAAGTGCACTCATGAACACCCATTTACAGTAGCACTGTAATATTGGCATATTGGAGAAGGCAATGGCAAGAGTGAAAGTTAAGATAAAACTAATGCTTTGTTTATATTTTCTAGTGACTTACATTGTAGTATTAAATTCACTTTGCTCCAGTGTAACAATGAAAAGGGCAGACGGTTGGCACCCATAATAAACAAGTTAGACTTTAAACCTTTTAAAGGCAGGTTTAGTCAGTATCCCTCTCCACACATTGAAACACATTGTGAAGCAAAGCGTAGTGCTGCGGCTTCGTTGTTCTGAGTAGTGTTAGACACTTTGTTTATGCTCCTATTGACGGAGCCAGGGCCGTGTAGACGTATCAGATTCATTTTTCAAAACGCACAGAGAGCGGTAAGCTAGCGAAATGCGATGAGATATTTGGTGAATTTGTCAAAAAGTGTATTAGCTTACGATTAGCTTGCTTTAGCTGACTGCATGAGAGAAGTAATGAAAATGTGTTTATACTGCAGGTCTGTGTGACATCAACGAGGGCTCAGCAACATCAGAGGACCGTTGCAAGTCACCAACCTCAGGTAACCTGTCCTTCAGACACGTAGGGATAGAAATAGATTTGATTTTTTACATTTTATTTGCCTTAACAGTGAGGACATTTTACATTCTGTGTAATTACATTTGAACACAATGCTAGTATTTGCTACAGGAAGCAGGGTTTCTGATTCAAGGGGGTCCAGGGGACTCTACATATAGTCCATAACCCCAGTATTCTGTTTTATTGAGAATGCGGCTCTCTAAAACACAGGGATAATACTGTTGAACCATACACATTTACAGTTTAATTATGTGTGTGTCACTCTTTTATAAAGGCTGTTCTGTTTAAATGGAACAGTCAATGTGTTTTGTAGGGTCTCCGGAATGGCTCATACTTGTAAAACATGCAATGAAGTTCCCTCTTTCCACAGTTTGAAATGTTTAAAGGACATTTTTTCTTATTAACTATGCAAACTGGGTATTTGGCTCTGCTTCCAACTGGATTTGATAGATTTCAATCACAGTTATAACTCAACAACAAAATCTGAGGGTTTTAGTTAGGAGTTTTCATACATCTCAGTCAGTGTCTTGATAATTGTATTGTATCTGTATACAGATATTTGTATAGTTTAATGTTCATTTGGACATTTTGAAATGTGTACTGCATACGAATATTTGCAAATTCTAAACAAACATTAACACATTTCAGTCTATTGTTTGTGTTCATTCCGAGCTAATTTATGCTCCGCTTCCTCAGCAACTTCAGCTTAATCTCATTAAAGCAAACGGTGTTTTGCAGCATTTCTGACTCACTGACTTTCCTCCTTGTATATTCTATGTGCTAAATAATATTCAAACTCGAGGAAGAGAGCCAGGACCCGTCTAATTAGGAAAAACCTGACATTGGCAAAGAGAGATGTGAAAGGTCAAAGTAAAATGAATCCCAACAATTCCTACTGCTATGTTGTGGTGCAGTTTGTAGACACAAACTGTATCTGTGTCTGGTGCCACCAGACTGGTCTGCTCCAGCTGAGAGAATCTTCATTACAAAATAGAGTGCTTTCATTCCTCTAAAATGTAGTTTTAGTATTGAACATGTGGTGCCATGTGCCTTAGAAAGGTGTATTATTTGCATGCTGTATTATTTCAAACAAGTAGCCAGCTCTTCATTTAAAGTACATGAAGTGACAACTTCAGACACAATTAAAAATAGCTTCAGGTTAACAAACCGATAAAAACCATGTTTTTTAGTTTACTCTGATGTCATGGACAAAATATGACACCTTAAGTGGATTTCAACGTGACAAATAATGGTGGTTTGCCGGTGTGGTAAAGCCCACAGATGTTTCTAACGGTACATCTACTCTACTTCCCCCCTCAAAAGTGTTGACGAACAGCAATCTACAGCAATTCTACAATGGAGGTGTTAGAGGAGGTAAGATTGGTGAAAGAGCTGGAGCAGCTAAAGTAGGCAGGATTTATTTCAAATCCAACATTGAAAATCCTGTTTTGTTTGTCATTGTTTTGGTTTTGTCGTCGAAAAAAGCACAAACAAACGTCTCTCCGTGTTTCATAGTCGTCAACCGTGAGAATACCTACCCTGGAAGATGCACATACACAATTCACTTATGCTAGAGTTACTGTACATTGCATGCTACATGTATGTAGCACGAGTGTAAATTGTAAATGTGCCTGAGTTTGACGTCCTTTGTCCTGACCGGCTTCAACAGTTCCTCTGCCTTCACTTTAAGTCCCATGATCTACTGTCTGTCTGTAGTATTATGTAATACTGTACGTAGTACTATTGTATGACGTCCCACTGTGTGTCTGTCTACGTCTGAACAGTGTCGAGGAACTAGGTTTGTTCTAATATACCAACATGCTAATGTACAACTAAGTAACATTGCCAATAATTAACAGATGAGAGTTGTGTACAAGTGTGGCGAGGTGTATTTTACTTGCTGAGACCATTGTGGGGGTATTTTAATAGTGTGTAAATGAAAAGAAATGCATTAAGCATGAAGCAAACGTTTACTTGTTGCAGATAATGCCTCCGTACTTTTTTGAAACATCCTTTCCACTGTCTACTTCCATCCTGCCCACCTGTTTCTTGTCTTCTTGGTGCATGTTCCTCTAGCATGAGGTTCCTGAATGAACTGTTCAGATATTGACGTGCCTTACCACTCCTCTCTTGCAGGGCATAATGTGACCAGAGATTAACCTCCTCTGTCTGTCTGTCTGTCTGTCTGTCTGTCTGTCCCAGCATGCCTCAGGGATTTACAGGGATGTCTCTGAGTCCTTACAGTGCCATTCTCCTCTGTACTCAACTAGTTATTCCAAAGCTTTTTGTCCTTTACCTGTACTTTAGCTGTGTGCCTAGTCCACATCTTTAGCTACTTCTGCATGGCATCTTGTTTTAGCTTAGACGTGTGTTTTGTAAAGAGGGCTGTTCTCTTTTTTCCAGCAAAGATGTCACGGAAATTAAGCTTGCCTACTGAGCTAAAGCCAGACTTGGGTAAGCCTTGACTTTGTGTTTACAAACAAATTCAAATAAATTAACACATTTAATTGAATATTTTGATATCACTTGAACTGGCCTTCACCACATCCCATAAGTATACAGTAATATTCTCTGGCTGTCAAAAGGCAAGCTCAGCAAATATCATGTTCGCTTCCATGAGTAGAATCTAAAGCATTATGCATAATGTACATGAACAATTTGCACATTTCACACCAATGGCTGGAAGTTTCATTAATGATATTGGCTGAGAATGGGAAGCGATTACATTTGAACTTTGTATGTTGAATTTCAACTGAAGCAGAATAGACAATTCTGTGTTCAATTTGGAGGTGGTCTGCATTTCCACTCTGACATTGAAGAGGTGTTCCAGTGTATGTCAGATGTGCCAAGCTTTAACCTGCAGTCCATCCCACCATAAAGCTTTCTACATCTTCTGCGGCTTTCTCTTTCTCTCTATATTTTCCCATCACTTTTCTTCCTCTGGGTAATAGCTTTTTTAAAACCAGACATTTCTGACATTTTTTATTTTTCCTGGTATATGTAAAAGGCATACTATACCTATTTTCTTCCACTAAAAGAAAAAAATAATGTTTTTTTCATAGGAGCCTAGAGTAAGGCTACAAAGGAAGTGTTTTTGTGGGTATGTGTAAAAATGTGCAAATGTGCCAAAAATATCATATTGTATTTGTATATCTGTTTAAAAAATATTATGGGTTATTCTATTTACACAATTTAGGCACTCAAACTCAAACTTTATTGAATGAATTGTTTGTGATGCTAAGATATAATGCTTTTACGGGTTAAAGCAGTTTTCTCAAATTTACCATTGTCACGGCATTGTCTTAATACGGTACCAGATAAACAACTAAAGATGAAATAGAATTGCAGTGCTAGTCTTATTTAACAGTACTGTAGATTTAAATTAGATGGCAAATCTTTTATATAATTTTAACCTTTGAGAATTTATATTATATTTAATTGGTTGGACATAAATATGTCGGTTTTAGCCAATAATTTGCATGACTAGACTTGCATACAGCATATAAACAATTGTATTGTATGTGATCATTATTATTGCTGCAGTAGCTATACTACACATTTTGAAACTGTTAAAATGCTAACCAAAATGCTAACCATACAATATATATATATATATAACTTTTACATACAGGATTAGATTCTGTAACATTTGTTTATCTGTACTTTAATTTAATTTAGTTTTATGTGCCAGTATGTTCCTCAATTTTGCGACCTCTTGTATGCACATAGTTTTTATGTGCACTGTGCTGTATAGAGTCGGTGTCTCTCTACCTCTTCTCTATGCCATGTTTGCATCTGCTTTACCTCTCCTTGTCTTGTACCCACTGTCCTCCTGTCTGTATGTCCTCCGCGGGGTGGGAACCCACTAGACCACCGGGACAACTCCTTCAGCCGCTCGCGCTCCTCCAGTGTCACCAGCATCGACAAGGAGGCACGAGAGGCCATTACCTCCTTCTACTTCTGCGACACCTTCGCTCGCAAGGGAGACAGCACTTTGACGCCCTGCCTGTACGTGGGCACCTCCCTGGGAACCGTGATGGCGGTGGCGCTCACACTGCCTCCTGCTGGGGAACAGAGGCAACTGCAGCCTGTCATCGCATCACCCAATGGTAGGTGCAAACTGCACCACGCACCACTATCCCAGTCATGCCAATGTCTAATGTGTGGGGCTTCTGAGGAAGCACCCTATAGCATTTGTTAGATACTAGTTTTTTAGCAGATGCTGAAGAGTGTTTTCTTGCACAATAAATGAATAATTAATAGACAATTAATACAGTGGAGAAAGTGCTAGATGTTTATTCCAGTAGCAGTTATTATTACATGCCTCATTTAGATGGTATAAATATTCATACAACTTGATGTTTACGGTCGTCTACTGAAGTAGCTCATACTCTCTTCCTCTCTCCCTGCGGATTGCTATACTGTATACTGTATTGCAAGGGGGCTAAGTCACATGTTGCTGTTTTTACACAGAGCTTAAATACAGTCCCAAAAGATGAGGTTGTTCTTGTAACATCGCTGGATAGAGTAGAGTAAAGGTGAAACTGCACACTGATACAGTTAATAGAATATATGAGAAATACCTAAGATACCTATGTCATCATTAAATAGTAGTTGGTAAAATAGCAGGGTTCCAACACATCCAAGGGAGAGGTTTGTCTGATTTGATCGACAATCTACAATCTTTCTCCAGGATTGCTGACTCCACCTTTATCCAGTTTTGTGACGTTTGCACCCAGGTATGTTGGTGCGGCTCAAGGGCAGCATCATGCGGATGGCTTTCCTGGACTCCACCGGCTCCATCCTGCCCCCTACCTCCGAGCCGTGGTACGAACCCAACGTCACGGCGGATGGCGAGGAGCGAGAAAAGGTGCGCAAGCGGCGTCCCGTGTCCGTGTCGCCCTCGGCAACCGAGGACCTGACGGAGAGCCAGTATGCCGTGGTGTGCTCGGAGAAGCAGGCCAAAGTCATCGCTCTGCCCTCCCAGAACCTGGTCCACAAACACAGCATCACTGAGTCCTCCTTTATCCTGCGGGCCGACATGGTTCAGATGAGCAGCGGGGTCTGTTTGGCGTGCTTCTGTGCCAACGGACACATCATGACCATCAGGTGAGGGACACAATGTATCGTCACGGATGGTTGCTAGCATAGCATAGCATAGCATAGCATTGTTGAGACCAGAGCCATGCAGAGAGAGAGTCGCGTCATCTCCGTTGACTCCAATTAACTGTTTTTTTCACAGCAACGGAGCCTTGCAATAGTTCCCGGAAGTTAGACTAAATACTAAAAGTACCCTATAAATTCTATTTTAAATGTAAATCGGTACATTTATTAACTACTAATTACCAAAAAAATCAAGTTATATATCTGTGTAAATATATTCAAACTGCCCACCAAGCACTTCCTTTAACTATTTTGCCATAGGCTTTGCCTCTCCGTGAACCACGTGACCGCTGAAAATGTCGAACTTCCGTTGGCGTAACTCAGTTCTTTCTATGTTTAAGTATTATGTTTGCCATTAGCAAGATAGCATAGTGTATGGGAGCGGTTGAACACATATCTCTGAGAGATGCTTTCCACAATGAGTCCCATCATCAGTAGTAGACTACACTGTTTTACCCGGTCTCGGCATAGGCAGGCAGTTATGTGCATATGGATGCTCTCCAGCACACAGACAAGGGTGTGAATGAGTACAGTTGGGTCTGTCTGCTTTTCCATCTCATTCATCTCTGCCTTCCCAGAGGGCAAGCCATGGCAGATACTGTAGCAGCCTTTCATCTGGGTGTGTGACAGGGCAAGGACGATCAGGCGTCTTTCAGGCAGTTTTTAGCTGTGTGTGTGTGTGCCGTGTGTGTGCATGTATTTGCCCTTGTGTATGTAGTGTTTAATGTCAGTGTAGTCCTCCAACAGACAAACGTCTGGTTTGAATAACTTCATGTCATCAATGTGTCCCTGACATTCAACCACAATATTAATTCACATTCTTGTGTATTTGCAGGCTATAATTTAACATTTAGGCTTAAAAAGGTACACTCCATGTTTGTGGTATACAGTAGCGCCACCAGATCTCCTGTACTCTTGTACAACTCTACTACCTGTACTGTACTGTAATAAACATGTGGCTGTAGGGGAGGGAGTAGAGAAAGAGATTAGGTGAGTTGTTTGGGGAGGAGTAGAGAGGACGTGCACCTCTTCAAATATGTACAGAAAGTTTGCGTCTGTCAACGCAGGCAGCCACAACTATCTTGCGGATGCAAGCCCAGAGTGCTTTGAAATTAGGGATCATTATAACAACGTCCTGTACATGCGCAGACTGTCTCCCTTCGACAATCCTGGGATAATTATTAGATTCGCTTGAAAGAAGTGTTTTTATATGTCTTGCATGAGCATTATTAACCAAGACTACAACTTAGCACATGACAAGACAGGGATTTCCCAAAGGGATTTCCTTGTTGTTTGGGCAGCATTTATAAATACCACTTTCTATTGGCACATTTTCCTATGGTCAATTAGTGTAATTAGTGGAAATACATATTTGTATATACTTATTTAAAAATGTTTACACTCTATTATGTGTTCTATTTCAGTAGCTATAGTTTCTTATAGTGGGGCTTCGCATGCACAGTAAACACAGGTCCAGGCGACCGACACACCAGCGCAGAAGTATAAATGCTCACGACAGTGTAGGCTATGGCGTAGGCTCCCTAATTGACTCTACGAAGAAGCGTAAATCAGCCTTCACGCAAAGGCGCTTTCTTACAGTGTTTTCCATCTTTTTGCTCCTCGCCAGCTTGCCGGGGCTCAGACCGCTACTGGATGTCAACTACCTGCCTCTGACAGACATGCGGATAGCCAGAACTTTCTGCTTCACTCACCTGGGGCAGGCCATGTACCTCACCTCCCCCACAGAGATCCAGAGGATAACCTACAGCCAGGACACATGCGAGAACCTGCAGGTCGGTCCACATGAGGTTCATCCACACACTGATGCATGCTGGGAGTCCTCTAGAGGGAATTGAGCTTACGTTGTGATGTAATGTGTGTGAATGCTTCAGGAGATGTTAGGGGAGCTGTTCACACCAGTGGAGACACCAGAGGCCCCAAACAGAGGGTTCTTCAAAGGGCTTTTTGGAGGAGGCGCCCAGTCGTTAGACAGAGAGGAACTATGTGAGTATATCAATGCAGACATAAATGTGTTACTATGCCTATTTATTTATTTGTATTTTTATCTGACTGTACTTGTTCTAATATATTGGCATATTTTATTATTATTATTATATTTGACCTTTTTTGTGTTTTTATTTGTGTATATTATTATATTATGTATATATATTTGTGTTTATTTGTTATATATATATATATATATATATATATATATATATATATACTTACTAACTACTTACT
>JAODLL010046188.1:5569-20079 GCA_026546735.1 Forbesichthys agassizii | reverse complement strand
TATGTACAAATATATATATTTATTTATTTATTATTATGATCCAGAGAGACCAGTGGGCCCAATGCACCATAGTCTCCATGTCTGTGTGTGTGTGTGTGTTATCACTGTGTGGCCTCCAACCTTCATGGCACCAAGCCCTGGAATCAATGGACCCAACCAAGGAGACACAGTGCTTTTGTGTGTGTGTGTGTGTGTGTGTGTGTGTGTGTGTGTGGGTGTGTGTGTGTGTGTGTGTGTGGGTGTGCATGCTTGTGTGCGTGTGTATGACACAGTTTATACATACTTGCTATGTTTTGTCTTGCCTTTGAAACAATGTGTGTGTCTGTGCATGCGTGTGTGTGTGTGTGTGTGCGTGCGTGTATTTGACCAGCTAATGTTACACATCTGACTAACCCCAACTTGTACAGCCCTATATATAACAACCTGTGTATGTTTGTGTAACCCAACTGCATGACCCTAATCAAAGCTATTAAATATAGCACTGTAAAACAAATACTACTGTCTCTCAACTGAGCATGTTGGTGTGTGTGTGTGTGTGTGTGGTGTGTGTGTGTGTGTAGTGTGTGGGTGTGTGTGTGTGTGTAGTGTGTAGTGTGAGCATAAGTGTGCATGTGTGTGGCTTTGTCTGTACAGGTTTAAATTCTGTTTCTGATGTGGACCAACTGTCTCCTGTGTGTGTGTGTGCGTGCGTGCGTGCGTGCGTGTGTGTGCGTGCGTGCGTGTGTGTGTGTGCGTGCGTGTGTGTTAGTCAATATATTTGATTGTTCCACCAGAAAAACAAGCGATCAGAATTTATTTGAGGGAACTCCAGGAGACTCTTTGTCTGGGTACTCACGCGCATAAGATGCAGTATGTATCCACACACACACAAATAAGTGAATATTTATTTATATTTCATTGGGCTGTAGATAAAAATCAATTGACCAATCAATGGGAGGCTGTGCAATCTCCGTAGCGATGATGTTTTGCATATTCACATCCAGTGACATCATTAAAAACACATCCATCGACGTCACCGCACCTCCACACTGTAATTAGTTTGAACAAACATATCGAGCTGATCTCTCTCTCTCTCTCTCTCTCTCTCTCTCTCTCTCTCTCTCTCTCTGTCACGCACACACACACACACACACACACACACACATGCACACACACTCAGTCATCTGCCAGCATGTTTGCAAAAATGCCGATTCAGCTATAATTCAGGTGCAAAAGTGTTCTAGCCGAGAGAGAGAGAGAGAGAGAGAGAGAGAGAGAGAGAGAGAGAGAGAGAGAGAGAGAGAGAGAGAGAGAGAGAGATATGTTTTCACAACATCGTTCACAACCAAGGTAAACTTGCTGAAGATTAAACTTATGTTAATGGCACACACCTGTCTCAAGCTAACGTTTCTAATGCGGTTAGCTAATGTTTTCTATAGCGGTTAGCTAACGTTTTCTATTGCGGATAGCTAACGTTTACTAACGTGGTCAGCTAACGTTTTCTAACGTGGTTAGCTTACTTCGTCATGGCCTTCAATCGCCAGAACAGGAAACATGATCTTTTGCCGTTTTAACCAATCACGGCAACAGAAGAGATTATATTTAATGTTTGATGCACGTATGTGCAATGTAACGGCTTTCATGGTGCAACGTGTGGACTTTCTGTGCACGTGCGTGCTTGCGTGCATGCGTGTGTGTGTGTGTGCACGTGCGTGTGCGTGTGTGTGTAAGTGCCTTTCAAGTGCCTCGGTCAGCCTCAGCCCACTGATGGAATACCTCTCATGTGTCATCTCCTCCGCAAACACACATACTCTCACACACACACACACACACACACACCTCACCAGTTACCCGCTCCCACAAAGCCACAATGCATCTTGGGAACCATTACAGAAATCCGAGACCACCGCAGCGGGCGAGGGACACAAACACCGAACGAGAGAGAGAGAGAGAGGGTGAGAGCGATGGAGAGATAGAGAGATAGAGGGAACAACAGAATGCCTTCAGAAGAGGAGAAGGCAGGAGACACTGGAAGGTTGGAAGGTTGTCTCGGAGCTAGCTAATGTTTGTGGTGGTTTGACCTCCTTGAGTGTCTGACCCCCGGACAGCAAGGTACCTGACCTGCCTGCACCTTAATACTGTATCTGCTGAATGCCCTCAGCGCCAATGCCGCTGCTGTGATCCTGCGTTGCGTTAGTATGACACCATTGTAACCGGTCCGTCCTGACCCGGGACGTGAAGCCAGTTCCTTGGCGTGGAGAGTAGGACGTTTAGCCCGAGGGCCATCGAGTCATCAGGCTCTAGCGGGCCAGGGCGTCCTTGAGGGGCCGGGGGTGATATTTAACTTACGACACAGCTACAAGCTAGCCATCCACACAAACATGTAGTCAGGGTGTGTGTCGTCTCACTCATATGTAAAGCGTGTTCGCTGGCCTGGGAGAGGAGGTGAGGAGGAAGAGGAGGAAGAGGAGGAGCAGGGAGGTGCAGGAAGGAGGTGTAGATGTGGAGTGATTGCAAGGGACAGCTGGGTGATTGCTGCATGTTGGCACAGGCCGTCTAATGGTGCTGCTATTGACGCCAGCGTAACAGGATAGCACGCTTTAATGCTAACCGCTGCACTCTGCTAGCCCATCAATCATCCTCACACCACACACACACGTACGGTACGCACGCACGCACGCACACACACGCACGCACGCAGTCCCACTAAATATTTAAACAGTTATACCCTGGAGAGAGAGAGAGAGAGAGAGAGAGAGAGAGAGAGAGAGAGAGAGAGGGAGAGATTAGCTCGGGTTATCTCCCAGAATTCTCTCACCTCTTTTTTCGGACTCCACTTTTCTCCTTCCCGTCGTCCATCATGTTTCCTCTGCTCTCCTCTTCCACTTCTCCTCCTCCTCCTCCTCATCCTCCTCCATGTGACCTGATCACAATGGATCATGTGTCCCTGCTGTAATTACAGGCCTCCCTATCTCCTCCTTCATCCCTCCCCTCCCACCCGACCTTCCTTAAACATTCACAGTGGTATCAACACAGACCAACAAGCACCACTGGAGCGTATTTCTGTCAAGCCGCTATCGTCCGGTTAGGCATGGGACGATATGAATCGCAGTTATTTATTATATTATTACTGTATTTAACTCTTAAAATGGCACTAAAACACACTGGAATCACTCAATCTTTATTCTTTGTTTTTTGTGTGAATTGATTTGTTTGAAACTAGTATTTCCAAAAATCAGATTTATATTTTTATATGTGTGGGACACATCCGAGCCTTCAGCCGTGGTTGTGACTGACTGGAAAGATGCAGGCTTATAAACCAATTTTTAAATAAATACAAATGGACTGGAAATGTGCTTTTTTCAAGTCGCTGATTACTGACACTATTAATATTTGTGAGGAAATTAATGATTATCATGATAATGGACATTCACCTCGATACAATTATTGTCAGTATTTTTATCGTGATAAATGATAATATCGTATATCGTCCCATTCCTACATCCGGTATAACAATTAATTCATGAAGTTGGCACCCCATATGTCAAGAATGTCAATTTGTTTGTCAAAATGTGTGCATCGTTTGTTCACGTCTGTGCACGCAAATTTTAAATGTGCGCTCAAACCATTTCAGAGAAATAACGTGTAGTGTAAATGTGCATGTTAAGCCTGTAAGCAAATCAGCCCATTCCAGCGCAAGACAAAATGGGAGGATGATGACACCATCTGTTTACATAAAATAAACCTCAATAAAACTTACAACGACCATGCGATGAGTTAAAAATGATATTAATGTTTAATAGGAGGCTGAGGACGTCACACCTTTGCAAAAAAAAAAGGTTTTTAACACATTTTTATTTTGTGCACCCAAACGAATCAAAAGACTTCTACTGTATTCACATTGTTACACATTACAGTATATGGGGGGCCATCTTCACGGAGGTAGCCCCTCCTCCTAGGGGCCAATGTTAGTGTGCGTAGTTGGGTGTAGTGATCAGCTGAGCGGCAACTGACTGTGATAGCCGGCAGCGCTCAGACGTCCGTGGTCTGCCAGAACTACCGCTGCTCAATCATGCATCTGTACAGAGCCAACACCCCCGCCCCATCTTAACTGTGAGTAATGGTGCGGCCAGCGCAGTTTACCACAGCTTGTGTGACCTCAGATGGTCAGAGCCATGCTCGTTCCTGTGTGTGTGTGTGTGTGCATGTGTGTTTGTGTGCATGTGTGTTTGCATGTGTACGAGTTTGTGTGTGTGAGTGTGTGTGTTTGTGTGCATGTGCGTGCATGTGTGTTTGTATGTGTGCGCGCGTGTGTGTGTGTGTGAGCGGGAGACAGATGATATTTCACTGAAGTGTATTTATATGGTTTATATATAGGAATGGTTCAACAACTACAATATATTGTAGGAACCTCATTCATATTAATTGCACAGTTTAAAACTCCATCTGTAGATTTAGAATACTTACAGTTAAGATAATATCCTCATAAAATAGTTTAGTCCAAAACAATGTTTTTTATTTCTGAAACTGTTACACAGTGAGACATTGTTGTGTTTTATTAATTATCTTGTGCATCCCAATAATCATAATCATCTGCTAATGACTAATCTGCAGTTAGAATTATTGATCCAATCTCAAGGCTTCCTCTTATAGGTCTAATTATAGTGGGTCGCCACGGTGATATGATAGTCAGGAAGTATCATATTCCTCCATCCAAGACCGGGCTGGTCACGTGACCCCAGGTTCACCTGAGACAGGGAGATTGATAAACGAGTTTTGATTACGTTGCTGTCAGCACATACTCTGTTTTTAATCGGTGGTTGTCGCCGCATTTACATGAACATTTGCCTTTGATGATATACTGTATAATAAAGGGACTGCATATCGCTCTCAGGATACATGAAGTATGTACAGTATGTATACAGTATGTATACAGTAAAACATCTAAATCCATCTGAAAAAAAGTAGCAATTAACAATTTAAAACTGCAATATTTATTATAATTATATATTTGGGTTCACTACTTAGTACAAAGTACGAAGTAATATCTTCTAAAAATGTAGCTAATTATTTAATTATTGCCACTTTTTTGCATCTGAATTCTTCAATATAAAGGCGCTCTTCTAACGTACAGGCCCCTCACAGCGCTGCACGCTTGACACACACACACACACACACACACACACACACACACACCGATGATGGTGTCAGCCTCGCAAGGCCCCATCCAACCACCGGGGGCAGTAAAGGGTTAGGGTTTTAATTGATCAGGTGTTAAGCAGCATCCAGATGATGCTTTTGTCACACAAGGTAGGCCAGGGGTCGTGTCGAGGCACCAGTGTCCTCAGAGCTGACAAGTTGGAGGGAAGCCCCAGAGACTCTGTGTCTGAGTCGGGAGTCCACACACACACACACACACACACACACACGCGCGCACGCACACACACACAGACTGGTCTTTTAGGACTGAGAGTGGAGTGGAGACAATAATGTAGCTGTAAACAGATAAAGATGGAGAGACAGGGAGGGGGGGAGAGAGGGGGACGGAGGGGGAGAGAGAGAGAGGGAGAGAGAGGGAGACTGTGAGTGTGTGAGTTGGTTGGAGTGAATAGAATGGCAGGATGAGAGATGAAGAGCAAATGAAAAAGAGATGAAGCAGAGAAAGAGAGAAGAGGGGTGGGAGGTCTGGAACAGCCGATCAGAAAGGACGGGGGGGATAGGAAGAGAGTCCTAGTGTCGCCGGACGTCTTTTATATGATTAGAACTTACCGGAAACCTTCGGCAACCAAACATACTGGAAATCTCATTTCCATACGTTTCATTTTCCAATTACTGGCGGTTAGTTCCAGAAAAAATAATCCCCTCTCTCTCTCTCTCCCTCTCTCTCTCTCTCTCTCTCTCTCTCTCTCTCTCTCTCTCTCTCTCAGCATTCCTACAGTACAGTCTGTTGATCAGTCATCAACGTCATTTTCTCTGCATATCCGTCGTCTCGTGCTGCTGATGCGGCTGGAGAGATGCTTCACTGCAGCCGGAGGGGCATTCGTCATTTTACAGTCGGCGACATTTAATTAATTACAGATACAAAGTGCTTCAACGAAGCCCTCTTGATGTAGCTTCTAATAATAATAACTTTATTTATATTGCACCTTGCAGCTAAAAGTGCTTCAAAATGGAAATATTACACATGGTGCTTCATATAAAATGGTGAAAAGAAAATGATCTAATTCATAAGAAACAAGATATTACACACAATATATTACATGATACAATACATGTTAAATGCCACGTAAGAAATCATTTAAGAAAGAAAGAAAGAAAGAAATATTAAATATTAAATATGTGTCAAATTAAAGACTCAATAAAACAAAACAAATACAATAAAAAGGGATATTAGATCATAATAAGATACAAACAAGATACCTTCCTACTAACTGGCTGGTCCCTTGTCAGAGAACTCTCTTGCCGCAAAGCAGTTGCTACAGTAGTATGTGATTATTATGTATAATCTATTCTAAGATTAAAATATAAATAGCAAGATGTTTAATATCCCACTTTGATTATTCAACTACTGTATATACTGTATATAATATATATATACTGTAAATTACTGATTTATTACATCAATACAAAACAATCATGATATATACGGTATATACTGTATAAATGTGTGTGTGTTGGTGTGTACATGCGTGTGTGTGTGTGTGCGTGTTGGTGTGTACATGCGTGTGTGTGTGTGTGCGTGCGTGTGAGCGGTGGGGGTTATTTAAGGTAAGCGCCCCACGGGGAAGCAAGCAGCGTGCTCATAACATCACAAGATCAGATTCCTCTGGAGGGAAACTGGAGCTCAAATCTGTAGGAGACACACAGGGCCCAGTGTGTGTGTGCGTGTGTGTGTGCATGTGTGTGTGTGTGCGTGTGTGTGTGCGTGTATTGTGCACAGGCACTATGAACTGTAAAATATGACAGCACAGCAATGGAGTTGTGAGGAGGAGTAGAGAACACAAACATATGTTTTTATAATATAATAAGCACGTATTCTGTGGCATAAAGGGTCATTCCTCCTAACTTCGATCTCACATCAAAACAGTATCCGTTCATTGTCCTCCGCGGCGGTGCCACACATTGAAATGTATTGTGCAGCAAAGCATAGTGCTGCATCTATGTTGATACACCACTTTGTTGATGTTCCAATCTACGGAGCCAGGCTGTGTAGAAGTATCAGATTATTATTTCAACACGCACAGAGAATGGTAAGCTAGAGAAATGCAAGGAGATATTTTTTGAATTTAACAAAAAGTGTGTTATCTTACATTTTGCTTGCAGTAGCTGACTTTACATTTAAACGTAATCACAGAGTCTGTGCACCAATGATAATCTCTGTGCAATAGCTGTTTCCCTAACCCTGAACCCAATGAAATAAGGATCTATCCATCTAAACAGCCTTTGTGCAACACTTGTTTCTGTCCTGCCACAGGGATCATGATCAAGTCTGCCATTAGATGGCGCTCTAGCGCACCAGCATCTCAGAGCAGTGACAGCACACTCGCAGTAACATGCACGAGCGGCCGGAGTTAGCTATAGCCTACCTTAAACAACAACTATGCACATTCATATACGGGGTCTCACAGACCCCAAACATGAGGCGTAGGTCTTGCCATCTTTTCATTTATTCTGAGATCCTTCTTGTTTTACCTACGGCATTTACTTCCTCACAGATACTCTCCTGTAGCTGTAGCTCACCAATATGCTAATCTCTTACACCAACACCTCTAACTCCATCGTATTGAATTTGAGTTTGCGCCTACAGTCAGATTGCTTTGCGTCCCGACTCTCCACAGCGGGAAACCATTTAAACACAAACTTGGCATTTGAATACTGCCTCCTCCGTGGTGTTTGCTCCGGTTGTCATTTACTTATTATTATTATTATTATTACTAATTCTTAGTACTAAAATGACACGTGCAATATTATACAATTCAGCCCTGTTTATCTGGGACGTTAGTTGCTGTGTTATTGTTGTTTTAATATCATATATTACACCTTTAAGACAGTAGAAGGCGTATTCAAGGCAGCTGCAGTACTGGATGTAAACTGTGGCCTGAAGACTCGTTTAGACAAAACAACAGGCTCTGTTTATCTGTCAAGTGGGGGAAGGGGGGTGGGGGGGTTGCTGGAGGAGAGTTTTTGTGCATCGGAGCACAAAATGACAACGGAAGCTTCCAGACGAGCCTTTTATTGTTTTCCGTGTGTGTGTGTGTGTGTGTGTGTGTGCATGTGTGTGTGTGTGTGTGTGTGTGTGTGTGTGTGTGTGTGTGGTTGTCGGAGCCCTGGCATCAGACCCTGTTTGTTTGTGTTGTTGTTGTTTCTGTTGCTGGCCGTCGGTTCCGCTGGGCCGACCCTCCGCTGGTGTGTCATGAGCACGTCCTGCCCACGGCTCACACACTGCCTCATGGGGGGGGGGTGAGAGAATGTTTGCATGTGTTCGTTGATACAGAGGTTCCCTGGGGTCTAAATGAAGTGTTTGGGGAAGAGTATGGCAGGTAAATAAACACACCCACACACACACACTCATAGGCTATGCTGGTTTCATGCCACTAGTTCCTGGACAAGGGCTGGTAAAGTTTGTGTGTGTGTGTGTGTGTGTGTGTGTGTGAGAAAAAGAGAGAGAGAGAGAGATAGAGAGAGGGAGAGAGAGAGAGCACTTAATAATTAAAGCTTTATTCGCGTCCAAGTTGTGAAATGAAAGTGTGTCATCATTGTTCTGCCACCGCTGCAGATAATCTTTACTTTCTAATGAGTTAATATGCCAAACAACAATACGAGCATATATTGCTATATTAGGAAATATAGGAACATTATTTTGGTATCATAATAATCCATTCAAGTCCAAAGTGAATGCACCTAATGAAATAAATAATACTAACAATGTATTTAACTGACATGTTTTTATTGTTATTATGTTACAGCAAGTATACATCTGTGTGAGAATGATTTTACCTGATTTGTTTTATTGATAAAAAATGTGGTTCCCATAAACAACTAAAAACCAGACGCACATTTATCTCTTTCCCTACTGCCCCCATTTGGTCAGCTACTGCACTGCATCAGCTGTCAGTTGCAGGGGTCTAGAAGGACATCACAGCATATGTATCCAATGTGTGCGCGTGTGTACGTGCGTGTGTGTGTGTGTGTGTGGCCATCCAACCCGCGCTCCCAGTAACAGTGATTTCCTGTTGGCTTCTTTAGTAACAACAGGATGAATCCTTGTTACTGACGGCGAGAGTCATTTCATTCAGCTCTGTCTTGACCAAATCCTTCTTCATTCAGGTTCATCCTATCGCCCCTTGCCTTGATTGAGAGAGACAGACAGAGAGAGGTAGAAGTATTAGTAAGTAAGTATTAGTAAGTATTAGACATCTTAAGAAAAAACACATCCTGCTTCCCCCTCAAAGTTAAAATGGTTTATACAAGCTGACATACTAGGGTCATGGTAAACAAGGAAAGCTACAGTACATCCTCCCAAACATTTTAAATCTGTCAATTATGGTAAATGGACTGCATTTATATAGCGCTTTTATCCAAAGAGCTTTACAGAATTTTGCCTCACATTCACACACCGATGGTGATTGCTGCCATGTAGGGTGTGATCTAACACCAGGAGCAGTTAGGGGGTTATAATTATGGTTAGGATGCTTCCAGGTAGGCCAACACCAGGGCTCGGACCCACAACCTTCTGGGTGGGAGCCCTACACCCAGACCACTAGACCACCCTGCCCCCTTTGAATTAAAACATATTAATGTGTTACCGTGAACCTAACAAGACCATGTCCTCATGACAACGGTTTTAAGTTTGCCTCCATACGATAGCATTGTGAGAGGAGCTCTGTGTCCACACGGAAATGCTAAAATAATCTGTAGTAAGTATGCCAGGCCAGTATGTGGCGGTGTAACGTCTTTTAGCGGATCTCTTAACCAACATTTTTAATAGGAAATAGTTTTAGTGGTTATCCACTATCTAACTGGTTAAACTATTGTCAAAACTGTAAAAAATAACTGCAGTTCAACTGCAAAAAGAACTGCTGCTAATAATTGTATGTTCTCTAAAACAGGCTTCCCATAAATAAATGTCCTGATGCCACTAGGTGTAACGTTCCGTCTGTTTTTGGTTCAAGGTCTCGTTAGTTCCACCTGTCCACCTGTAATCTCACTTATCACACGGTATTCACATGATCAAAAATATATGAAATTCTGGTTAACGTTACGGGCAAAGAGAACCCCATCTAGCTGTTCTATACAGTATATTAGGGCTGTCAGGAGATTAAAAAATGTATGTAATTGCACGCTTTGTGATTACTCTAGATTAATAGACTAAATTACTATCTTCCCAGAAAACTATGACTACCGATCCATGACCCGACTTCGGATAAGCGGAAGATGGATGGATGGACTATGAGTTTTATTAAAAGATCAGCACTTTTAATGGAGAATGTGTTCATCTTCTAAGCCAGTAGGCTACATCTCTAGATTAAGTATCTCAGGGTGGGCAGATGGACGTCAAGACAAGACGAAACTCATTTGCTGGCCTGATGTTTAGATGTGAAGCGAAGAAGAACTGGATTTGATTGGACACAAACTGCTGTTTATAATGATAATGTATTATGCTTTATTAACGACACGTGCTGTCAAAGATCTTCTAAGTTCAGTGGTGCTGTGCTGGCATTCTTTACTAAAGGCCTATATTTCTACACAAAAGTGCATGTGTGAAACGTGTTTTAACCCTGACAACTACTCTGACTGTGTGTGTGTTTGTGCACGTGTGTGTGTGTGTGTGTGTGTGTGTGTGTGTGTGTGTGTGTACAAGAGCCTTATGAGACACTGTCCCACACAGGAGACACATGCGCGCGCACACACACACACACAGACTCAAGTGTTTTTGAACACTTGGGAAGGAAGAAATGAAAAGAGGAATTCCAGGGAGAGAAACACGACTCGTCCATCACCTTCGTGTGTGTGTGTGTGTGAGAGAACCCCCCCCCCCCACACACACACACACACACTGTTGACTGTCTGTGTTGAAGGAAGGGAAACTTAAATCAGCAATTAAGGTGAATTATTAACGAGCCTAACGATGTTTTATTAATGAGACGGACGGGTTAATTGCCCTCCGCTTAAGACGGACAGATAGCACCTGCAGGAGCGAAACGGATGGGGAGGGGAAGGACAGACATACCGATAGATGGAGGGAGAGAGGGAGGGAGAGAGGGAGAGGGAGAGGAACCAGGCAGAAAGAGAAGAGAGAGCAGAGAGCAGCTTGGAGAAGGCGATGAGGCGGAGTGTGTAAATGATACAAAGCTGAATTAGAAGGACTTCTAAAATACGTCTCAGATCGATCAGAAACACGCCCTGAATACCTAAAGTGGTTCGATACCGTCGGCCCTCCCTGCTCCTCCCTCCTTCCACGCTCTCCTCGCTTGCTTAGCCTGTGTATATCGAGTTGCTTAGAGACACAGGCCCGTTAATTGCTGGGTGATTACAGTGTGTGTGTGTGTGTGTGTGTGTGTGTGTGTGTGTGTGTGCGCATCAGCCAATGCCAGGCCCTTTAGCAGTATATGTGGACAGTATTGGATTGAGCTCATGTTGAGTGCATTAACACCTAGCAACATTACAACAGAGCGAATCCTAGAAACTTACTGTCTGTCTGACTCTCTCTCTCTCTCTCTCTCTATGGCTGGCTGGAGCGCTCTCGCTGCCGACAACAGAACATGTGTTGTAACGGATACCAGAGAGCCATCGGCTGGCTGCCTGACTGACTAGATGGCTGCTTGAGACACCCAGGAGCGACTGGCTCCCTGACTGACTAGATGGCTGCTTGAGACACCCAGGAGCGACTGGCTCCCTGACTGACTAGATGGCTGCTTGAGACACCCAGGAGCGACTGAGTAGATGGCTACTTGAGACACCCAGGAGCGACTGAGTAGATGGCTGCTTGAGACACCCAGGAGGTGGTCAGGTGTTTATTTCTCATGTGACCATGCACCCCAGACTACTCTTATGTTAGATGGGGACAGAGTGTGAGCAGTGCATGAGTCAACAGGGGGCGCTGTGCTCCATATTAGCTCTACACACACTATGTAAGCCACCTGTCTATACTGTCTTTCTAAATAACTGCCCGGGGCGTTTCAAAGATGGCTGCCAGTGGCGAGGCTTGCCTAGAAGGACTTTGGATGTAGGATGAGTCATTACTGGAATGCCTCAATCACACAGAAGTAGCAGAAACATGTATTTGTATGAAAGAAACAAATAACTGCTATACTTTCTAACTCACTAACATTTATAATGTTACAACAGCGATCTAAAGGTACATTTAGAACCTTTCCTTATACTGATATCACAGAGGGGGTCAACAGATTCTCGTAAACCGGATAAATAACATTATAGCAGTTACACTTCACACCTTTGATCGCTGAGTATTGCCTTGCACAGGAGAGACTGGAGCTCTGCTTACCTTAATGCAGTACGTGTTTGTCAGTAGATGTGTGCGCTGGCGCTGAGAGAATAAGCAGAGCGCGTTAGCAACCGAGAGTCAGTTCACTTTAGCTAACTGTGTGTGTGACAGGTGGGTTTCAGGTGGGTGTGTCAGAGGCAGGTCCAGTCTCTATGGGAGAAGTGAATGTGAACACAAATTATGACCCATTATTTCATCCCATACTGACCCAAGTAAATACTGAATCAATTTTACACACCTTCCTAACATTCTTAAGACAAATCAGGAGAAAATGTATTTTGTGTGAGACCTGTCTCTGACTCAGCAACACTCAACACAGATTCCACATAGAACTACATGTTATTGTCAATATGCTCCAGCAACATTTGTGATGTTAAATACATGTATAGTATTGTTGTAAACTTGTTAAATATCACATGGCAACAAAAGATAATGTTAACACATTATGCAGTATAACCTAGTGTTATAATATAATATAATCTAGTATAGTAAATAGAAAATATAACATCATGCCAGGTAAAAAACAAACTGTGTAAAGACCATCTGGTACCATTAAAGAAGCTTGGAATGATGAGGTGATCTTCTGGCCCTGGTCTTCGCTTCCGTGAGAGTGTCTTGTGGCACTGTGGCCAAACCAGTGTCTGTGAGCCTTGTAAAGCAGGCAATGATGATCTCTGGACCCAGCGCAGACCTACGGACTCAGAATGGAAGGTCTGCCTGTAATCTTTATTGCTTAACTGCCCCGCGGTGATATCGCACAGATAGGCAGGTACTTGGAGGAGGGATGGGTCATTGTTCTGCACCGGCCAGGAAATAATAATAATTACTGACTGCATTACATGTGTGACAGAGTTTAATATACACTAAGCCATGTTGCTCTCTCTCTCTCTCTCTCTCTCTCTCTCTCTCTCTCTCTCTCTCTCTCTCTCTCTCTCTCTCTCTCTCTCTCTGTGTACGTTCTGCTAGGTTCATAAGTCAACTTTTGGATAAATGAAAGAGTATGCTTAGGCTAAAATGACAATCTATGTCAGCAGAAAAAGGAATCTTGATCTTAATCTAAATTTTGAGGTTTTGTTTTAATGCACTCAGATGGTAAAAGCTAGAGTAAAAGTAGATGTTCCATACTATAGCTCAATGGGAGATCTGGCCACTTTAATGAATATGTGGTCATAGGGAAGAGTGCTGGGCTGATGTACAGGGGGGGGAACTGGTTTGTTTAGAATAGAACCACTGTGGTATTTTATGTGTTTTGATTGTATGTGTTGTTTTTTTACTTACATGGTGTAACTCAATAGACCTTCCTTACAACTGACAAGGAAGAAAATAAAGGTGTGTAAAAACACACTATCTCTCTCTCCCTCTCTCTCTCTCTCTCTCTCGCTCTACGTTCAGTTCAGGCTTTATTGGCACAAGTTACTTTCTTATCAAAACAACAACATCAGCAACAACCCAACATACATAAAACATATGGAATCACTGTAATGTTAAATACATACATAAAACATATTAGAGAACCACTGACACGTCCCTTACTGTTTCAACGTGAGTACATCTTCAGACTAAATAAATATATACTGTAATAAGACTATGGCATTACATTAACCTGACAAACCAGATACCTGTCTGTTAGACACGTTCATCTGGGGAACCATCCATTAAAACTGTTCCAAGAGGGCAGGCGCTTTCAAAAGAAGACGTTGCATGTGATGGAACGAACCTGTGAACCAATTGTTATCCACTCTTTCAGTAGAAAAGTCGGGAGATGAGTGGAAACATATTTTCCATTGAGCAAAGCCTTTGCTCTTTAAACCAATGCTATATTGAATCATCTAGGCGTTTTGACTCCAGTTGGTTTCATGTTGTGTACTTCCTAAACCGTTCAACTCGCGACCCCTAAAACAGTGCCAGAGACTCACGACCCCTAAAACAGTGCCAGAGACTCACGACCCCTAAAATAACAGGTCCAGAGACTCACGACCCCTAAAACAGTGCCAGAGACTCACGACCCCTAAAATAACAGGTCCAG
>JAODLL010046177.1:0-20080 GCA_026546735.1 Forbesichthys agassizii | reverse complement strand
ATATATATATACACACATATATATATATATATATATATACACACATATATATATATATATATATGTGGTGTGGTTGTCGGTGACGGTGACGGTGGTCGAGTGTGCTGCCATATAGGTTGCAGTGAAGGTCAGGGGCCTCGACGGACCATACCCGGGTGGCAGAGGCTGGCTCTGTGGACGTGGAACGTCATCACGCTGGTGGAGCGCTACCATTTATATCTGGTGGGGCTTACCTCTTGGTTTTGGATCCATACTCCTGGATAGGGGATGGACTTTATTCTACTCTGGAGTTGCCCAGGGTGTGAGGTGATGGACATGTGTGGGGACACTAACAAGCCTTCGTTTGAGGGCTGCTATCTTAGAGTTTACCCCGAGAAGCTCGGCTATCCGTGAGGAAGATCTTTTGAGTCAACAGGAGCCAGTTAAGATGGTATGGGCATCTGGTAAGGATGCCCCCTGGGCGCCTCCCTAGGGAGGTGTTCCAGGCACGTCCAGCTGGGAGGAGGCCCCGGGGAAGACCCAGGACTAGGTGGGGAAAATTATATATCCACACTGGCCTGGGAACGCCTTGGGATCTCCCAGTCAGAGCTGGTTTATGTGGATCGGGAAAGGGAAGTATAGGGTTGCTGGAGCTGCTGCCCCCGCGACCCGAGTATGGATAAGCGAGTCAATGTATCTATCTATCTATCTATCTATCTATCTATCTATCTATCTATCTATGTATCAATAGATCTATCGAGAGAGAGAGAGAGAGAGAGAGAGAGAGAGAGAGAGAGAGAGAGAGAGAGAGAGAGAGGGGGAGGAATGGAATCTTAAGAAAGCCAAAAGAAGAACATTCTTTCCACTCTGGGATCTATTCACTTGCATGTTTCTCGTTCCTTAGGGCCTCTATGGTGATAACAGGCCAGGTGTTTTGAACAGATCATAACTGAGGTCAAGAATCAAAATAAAATTGCAGGGGTTCTGTCCGGCTGAAGGGTGTGCACACATGCTCCGAATAAATAATGTGTTTTTTATTTTGTTTTTTTTGCTGTAGTATTTCACGAGAAATATGGTTTCTTTCTAAATTCATGGTCAGTCTCAGCCCTAGACCAACAATATAACATTTTGCTATTTACCAACTATTAAACACCCTTGTTAACAACATGAAAACAGCTAGCATGAGCCATTCTACACACCCTACACTGTTTTACAACCACAAATTAGTCTCTCATGATAAAGAGTTATTGATAATTTGGCCAAATAATCAATATATTGTACTATAGCTGGAGACAAGCAGTTGAGGAAGAATACTTTTTGTGCATATAAATATCCAGGCTAGGAAATTGTGTTTCACTTTGTATAAATATACAAAGGCAAGCAAAAAGAATCCAAATGGAATGTTTGGTCTCACCGTGGACGAAAAGCTCATTTTGCATTGTTTTCCTGGCAGCAGATGAGAAGCAGCGTTTCCGTAGCCACTCAGGGTCAAACTCACTGGTGTGCTGGTCAGGCCATACAATGCTAACCTAGGGAACAACTTGAATGTTGAATGTACATCGCCAAAATAAGAGCATCTGCACCATAACATGTTTTGTTTTTATCTACAAACTAAATAGTATAGACCTGCGATAAAACACAATGTTGTAATTTACAAAAATTCCCATTTTGAAATCTGTTTAAAATGTAACTACACCCCAGCGCGGAGCCTGATTCCATCTATAACTTTGAAGAATGCATCAATTTGATGACGTCTGAGCAGACAGTGTACCGTTCAAAACAGCCAGGTCCTGGGGTGATTTTTAACGGACATCACATGTAGTTGTTCTCAGCCCATAAAATCCAGATTTTTATAAAAAAGGAATTTGTCAATATTACAGTATTTCTCAGTTGCTTTGGTACATTTCTCAGATCAGAATTGATATTCTCAAAACTACTTGTTCAACCGCCACATCAAGTCACTTGTGCACATCATAAAGGCAATTTCTCATTGTTTTGGAACAAATTGCTAATGTTTTTGAACATTTATGCAAAGGAGTACAGTTGGTTGTGGTTTCCTACATTATCAATTGCTTATGGCAAGTTGATTAAAATATATTGTACTATCGCAGTGTTAATTTGTCTTACCCCCCAAATCATTTAGACATAAGTTAATTGTTTAAGTAATTTCATGCAAAATTGTTGAATGAGCTATCATTGGTATTAGACTATAATGTAAATGTGTCCTGAATTGATAAGCTGCTCTAAGGTGAACCTTTCACTTTAGATGGGAAATATGTGAGGTGGTAGATCAACCAGACCAACCAATGCCAATCAGCTAGTTAAAAAGAGAACTAGATCTCTAAAATATAAAATCTTCAATTGGCAAGCATAGACAGTGCTGTATAAATATGGGGGGTATATTGTAAGTTTGTATTTGTGCTATTCAGTGCTGCAAAGCAGTATTACTGTATTTCTATTTCTTTTTTCACAATGACAATGATAACAAATGACAGTACCAACAGCACATTACGTGTAGTACAATCATAGATATGAATTCTGTCCAATCTCTAACAGTACACTCAATCTTTCACTACACTATGTGCTGAAATGTACAGTATACAATACTGTATACTGTATATAAGGCTGGCAGGCTGCACATATACAGCACATATATTCAAGCAGCCTTGTGCGATCATTGTCATCAAAACATTAGCCCAATTCACATATTACACTATATATATTACAGTATATTGAGAATATGATTGCATTACTGTAGTTGGTAGAACATTGACTTGTCATTCTGATGGCAATAATCATTGACGTATAAATGTACTTTTACAGTAAGAAATAGAGTAAGGACTTTTTAGTAGTTAAAGCTTTTGCAGATATACATTGTGTATTGTACGAATAGTTTCAATATATGGACATGCTGGTTTGCCAATGTTACAGTACGTAAAGACTGAGTCGAAATATTTATCAAAGCGACTGAGAAAAACTTTTTAAAATAGTTTTGTGTTTTCTTTCTGAATCACAATGACACTATAGTGTTGACAGACCAAAAGTAAAAGCATACTGTGCATGTGAATCCTGTCTAATCTCATATGAAGCAATGTGCGACTTTGTACTGTAGACATGTATACATTCTTACAGAAAGAGTGCAGCCTTGTGCATTTTCAATATTAGAATTGTCATAAAAAATGTAGCCATGGTGTACATCAGACAATACCAACAGAGTGCAGTTTTATATTGTCACCACGACTAAGCATTTTGACAAGCCTGAGCATTGCGTTTTTCAACAAGGACATTCTGATGGCAATGACATGTTCATTGACGTAAATATGTGCTTTTGAGAGTTACACTAAGGATTTTGAGCAAGATACGAGCTCTGCCGGAAATATGTTGTGTTTTGCTGTTTGCACGGATTGTTTTGAGAAATGTACACGCACAACTGATAAGACTGAATGTACCAAAGTGACTGAGAAATTCTGTAACACCAGCATTGATGTATCTCATCACAGATCCATCCAATTACTTCGTTTACAGTTCATAAAACCCCTTTTGGGGTGCAGTTACACTTTAAACTCATCCAAGGTACTTGCTGACTTACAAGTGTATGTTTGGAACACATGTACTTCATGAAATGTAAATGTTATCATTAATGTTAACCCTTATATCCGCCCCTGCCTCTCTCTGCTTCTTGCGTATAGGTTTAGCATTCAATGTTGTGCAGTAGGTGTGGAGTCACTCTCAGCTGGTGGTTATACTTTATTAAACACAACATTTGCATGTGACTTTATATAAGTGGGAAATGTTTGAATAACGTACGTCTGGTAAAGGAAGCATCTTAAAGTACCTTGCTATTGTCTGTGACCTGGACCGTGTCTACTCCGGTGTGGACGTCCAGCTCAGACAGTAGCAGACGGCGAGCCTGTGCAGACTGTAGTGTACATAGGGGGCACTGGCAGTTGTCTCTCAGCCAGGTGAAAGGGTAGAGACTTTGGCTACCGTCCTCCCACTCTATCTCAACCAACCTCTCCTTGTCCAAGGCCTGGGCTCGCCTCACTCCATGCTGGGCCAAAGGACAGGGGGCTGCCATCATTGTTTGGTGCCCGCAGAACTGCATTGTGGTTAGACAACAAGAGCGTGCTGCCAACCCTTGTCTGTCACTGACCCTCAGAGTACATTGGGCCACGACAGAGCTTCCTCTTTGCATCATGGTTGACAGGGCACATCGTGTAATCCTCAGCCACATTATGGATCTTTTTTTGCTTCAGGTAAAGCACCTCTGCTTGTCAGGCAGCACAATAATATCTGTGAAACAGGCAAGCGTAAAGCCATAGGGCTATAGATAAGAAGCCATGCTAAAATATGATTGCATCTCAGGCTACTATTTCTTTTTAACATGACATGTAGGCTATATGTGTCCAACTAGCTAGGCCAAATAAACGGCCAAGCCTACCAGCTGCTCTAGATCCAGTATTACTTTGTAATAGCCTACTTACTTTTTATGCATTGTTTATAATCAGAATTCATAAAGCTTCAGACTACAGTTAACTGTAAACTTTTTGTAGTAAAAAGATGATACACCGGTTTAGGTGTGGTGCTGATACCCCAACACTGAAAATTGAAAGTTACTCAAATAGGCTTATAGAAGCCATATAAAGTGTTAAATCATGGGGGAACATAAATGTACTAGCCAGCAACACAAATACGTGCAGCATATTTGGCTCCAATAATAAGCGGATGAGACTGATGCTGAAAGGCTTATAAAAAAAATTCTGTAGAGTGTGCCGCATGACATGGCATTTGAAAGTTACTCAAATAAGCTTATAGAAGCCATATAAAGTGTAAAATGATGCAACATAAATGTACTAGCCAGCAACACAAATACGTGAGGCATATTTGGCTCAAATGATAAGCGGATGGGACTGATGCTAAAAGGCTTATAAAAAAAGTTCATTGGATCCAAATATGCTGCACGTATTTGTGTTGCTGGCTAGTACATTTATGTTGCCCCATGATTTGACACTTTATATGGCTTGTCTAAGCCTATTTGAGTAACTTTCAAATGCCATGTCATGCAGCACACTCTACAGATTTTTTTAATAAGGCAATATATTTACAAAAAGTGTCTATACATTTATAATATATATTATATTGCCTACATTAATGAAATTTACGATTACATATATGTCTTAAGTTATTTTGCTCCTTGCATTCAAGAAACATAAAGCAATATCATGACATCTTTGTGAATTAGTCTGTACAACAAATTATACACAATTTAATATATTGACATTGGCTATTTTATTTTGAAGTCTCACTCATTACGTGACGATAATGACGTCATCGACAGTGTTGCTGAAAGAACTCACGTAAGAACACAAGTGTTGCCAGCCTAAAATTCTGTTGCCAAAAGAACAGTATTGTTTTTTCTTTGCCTTGACATAAAGTCGTCATATAGGTTGCCATTTAACGACACATCCCGTTGCTTCTTTTCCGGTATTTTTACCCAATATTTACAACAACAACAAACTTTACGAAAATCCTCGTTTTATGCTGCGATCACATGGAACACGACTGATTAATGAAAATGTAATCATAGAACATTTCGGCCGCGGCGATGGCACATATTCAGCACATCCTGAAACCCGAGGGGAAAGCCCTACCTATTCAGCCACATCCCCCAAGCATGTCAAATAGTGTATGTCAAATCATAGTGTTAGTGTAGCCTATACTATAAAAAAAGATAACACAATTAATTTCCATTCAACTACCTGTAATTTGTGTAACGCCCGTGATCATTTCCAGAATTCGTCGCGTCGGTCAACAGAAAAGTGGGCAAAAGGGAGACGCTGAAAGTAGGTGAAAGGTGCCCAGATTCCGAACTCCACTGTGTCATTTGATTGTGCATGCGCATGACTCAAACTTCATAGCCTGTAGTAGGACTACACGAAGGGTTGACTCATTCATTGATCGACATAATGACCTCGATGGCATAGGCTACAAGTAAGGAAATACCACGTAATAGGCCTATAAGTGTCTTTTTTTTAATAGTCTATGGGTTTTTGGCCTGTGTGTAGGCTAGTCTAATGCATAATAACTTAAATAATAAATACATCTATTTTGTGGCAAGGTTTGTTTAGACTAAGACTAATAAGCAAATGCTATATGGATTTACTAGTATGTTGTTTTGAACATTATTGCCAGTATTTTATGGAATGATTGATGAATATACAAAAAAAAAAAACATTTTTAAATAAGCAGTATATAAAGTAGCTCTGACAAGACATTATAACATTTGCAATATTTAATTTGTTTAAGAACACATAAAGGGGCGGGGCCAGCATCAAACAGCAAGATGGTGCATAATAAACCTGATTGACTATTTTTAGCCCATTTTCATTTTAATTAAGTTCATATAATGGTCTAGCCAACATATTGCACAAACCTTTAATGGAATCATGTATATGAGGTAGCTCTACTACTGTAACACACTAAATAAACTTTGAGAATTTAATTGCATATATCAAAAATACATATGTATATAATTGTTAGTTATTTATATAATATCCCAATGTGACAGTTTGTGAAAGTAGCAAATTGCAATACAAAAATATACATGTTACCTGTTAGTTGTTTGTTGACTATTAATGTAGTGTAGGCCTAATTATTAATGTGTGTGTGTGTATGTATATATATATATATATATATATATATATATATATATATATATATATATAATGTACAAAAAATATTATCATGTTTTTCATTCTGTTGCTCTGCATTTAAAATATGTCAGGCACACAAAAAAGCATATTCAGATTTTCATGTTTCACTTAACACACACACACACACACACACACACACACACACACACACACACACACACTGCCTTACACTAGACTACAGTACACGCCAACAACCAACAATCATCTCAAATTAACAAAAATATAATTATATTTTCATCTTAATCTTTTAAACCTATTTAAACTCCATTAAATGTGTTAAATGAACACTAACTCTTCATTATTTTTAACACAAATAAGGATTGTGCGTTATATTGACATATTAACTGCTATTAATTAGCATACAATAGGCAAAATCTGTCAAAATATGATGTCCCAATCACCCAAATGTTGAAAGATGTTGAGGTCTTGCATCAGTTTACACAAACAAGTATGTCAGACCTCCTTTGAATAAGATAGCAACTATTTACTATATGTTTAGGTAACAACATGTGGATCACAATAAATGTATATGTTTTGGTCATAATGATTTATGATGAGTGTGCTTACACAAGGCAGAAATACAAAACGTTTCCTTATCAGCTTAAGTCATTCTGAGGGACCACCATGGGGACCATGCACTCACCACTTTAAAGCAAGTAGGCCTATACATTCTTTAGGTCTAGCCATTTAGTTAGTAATCTTCCTCTTTGAAGCCAACCACAATTAGTTAGACCTTTGTCCTGCCTGAGACTGCTCGATGTGTCATTATGATGATGTTCTATTTACTCACAGCCTATTCATCTCAAACACAAGGTTTTTATTTGAAAAGAAAACAGATAAGATTTTTTACACACACAATAGAATTTGACTAAATCAAGTGCTGCCTGCAGAATTTACAGTCAATTCATGTTATGTCTGCATCTTATGAGATAACATGGCAATATTGCTCTTTTAAAACATTATAGTGAATACAGATGAATATGTTCAGTTACATAACCACTCACAGTATTTATTAACTTCAATAATATAATGTAGGCTACATGTTCCATGATTACATTGCCTATACTGTTATAGTCACAATCCTTAGCATTTATAACCTACAGTAAAGAATCGTGCAAAGTCGCCTTACAAAATCAAAAATATTTTTTTTTGATGTTCTAGCAACATTCAAATTGAGAGACGTGTCAGAAACAACCTTTGATCTTAAAAACAGTTATTGTAGATCAGTGATAACACCTGTCACCAGTTGTAGGCTGTTACAGTAGGTCTGCCAAGTCAAACGTTCCTCCAGCTATATACTGTAGCCAAACCCAATAATCACAAATGATAGGCCACTCTACCAATCTTTTTCCAGAGAATAAATCAATTTAGCCTACTTTTTCAGATCTAGAAAAAACGAATTCCAATCCCTGAAAACCCAAATGTCGTATGCCACGTTGCTTAATCGACATAAAATAATGCCACTATGTTATTTCTGATAGCCATAGGTCTATTTCGCAACCTGCTATCCCAACTGATAGTTTTATAACTTCATGTATTCGTTCTTCAGACGGCTCAATCGCGTCCCGTGGCTGCGGACAATGAGTGAGAGAAGCTCATGCTTATCCTTCAAACCCAGGGATCTGTCCAGAGTTTCCTTCAATACGTCCCTCGTGTGCACTATCATGCTGAGAAAATCATCGTTTAGTCGGTGCTCTTCTTTCAGTTCACTCTCCTGACTCTGTTTGAATTTTATTTCCAATTCCAAAAGAGATTTTTCAGAGTTTGTAAAAGCTTCACTTATTTGAGCCGTTTCTCTCCTCAAGTATTTCCCGTAGCTGTCCTCTCCGTCCAGATCATAGGAAATACTTTTACCGATTCCTTCAAGCACTCTGGCCGAGTCCTCGATTTGCCTCTTTATTATGGTGAAATCGTCCCGTATAACGGAATCCTGGTCCTCGTCAAGACCACACTTTCGGTCGTCAGTCATTTTGAAAAGCATTTGACATTTCTCTGGGTCGTCATTTTCCTCGTAGTCGCCGTCTGGCACAAAGTAATGATGAAAAGTACCATTGGACATTTCTGGATAAAGGGGTCCACGAAAATATGCTCCACAGAGCGGCAGTGATAACATCCCAGCGCAAATAATCACCTGAAGAAAAACCATGATGTAGGCTACATACACACTTGTACCAAAACAGAAGGGCCTGAGAAGAAGTAACTATATAAAATCGTTAAAGAGAATAGTCCGTTAGACTATTTAATATAGCGTGGAAAAACAAACATTTCATTTCAGCTTTTCAACGGCAACTTGCTGGAAGCCCTTAGTTAAGTTCAACCCCCCTCTCCCAAATTTTCCTGCAGATAATGGTGACGTGACGTGAGTGGTTTGGTCTTCTCCCTTGGTAAAGCCTTTTTTCTTCGTCTTCTTCTTTTTTTTAAAGTTTAAAAAAATATTAGGCTACACTGTAGCGTAGACCCACAGCCAGCATAATAGGTCAAATCAGTTGCGCACCTATAGCTGCATCGTTGTAGTAGCTGCTACCTACAATTCAACATCTGTGTTTTTCAAGTGCCGCGCTCGGCTTTGGCTAATAATAGGCTACCCCTAACCAATTCTCAAATTACAAACCCTTCGTCACTTAAAAGGAAACATTCTGTCTCGGCTGCACAAGGCTACAGGCAAAAAAAAGTCAACATGAAGTGAAAACCGCAGTTTGCATAACGTTGCAAATATTTTCCAGTTATATGTTGTTTATATGGCTCAGTCTAGCTCACACATACCTGTAGGCTATGCGCTAAAACAGTTTACCATTTGGACCAGCTACTCTCAAAATGTCACTATGCTAGCAGTAGCACCTGTTAGTAATGTCAGCTGCTAAAAGTCCATGCCTAGACCTCTAATTAGAGCAAGCTAGGAAACAATAATATTCACTTACACATTGAACATCTGTTATATAATATGTTGTTTCCTAATGAGAAACTATTAGCATATTCATGGTTAATTACAGTAATCAAAGTTTTATGTATTTAAATGAAGGCTATTTGTTTCAAGGTGAACATCCCGTTAATGGATCATTAAGTGTAAATTACACATATTGAAATAGACAAAGGCTATTTACAGTATGCTAGATTAACATGACACAAGATGTGAGAGCAGCGACTGCTGCATTGTAATTATGGACATGCTGACCACCTGTTATCTATGTCAGCTCAAGTCCCTGCTGACCACAAGATATTTTATTAGATTTAGATGGCATTCATATTTATTTTCAGTATTTCTCAGTCGCTTTGGTACATTTTTCTATTCAGTCTGAACAGTTGCAAATTAGCTTGTCAATTTCTCAAAAAAATCGTACAAACAGCATAACACAATGTATTTCCGGCAAAAGATCGTAACTTGCTCAGAATCTTTAGTCTATCTCTCAAAGCTAGTTTTTACATCAATAAACATGTCATTGCCATCAGAATGTCAAGCCATTGAGTCTTTGCTCACAAACTAGATGCAATTGATAATGTAGGAAACCACAGACAATTGTACCATTTGTATGAATGTTGACAAGCATTTGCAATTTGTTCCTTGTTCCTTCTCAATGAAATATTTCCTTTATGATTTGCACAAGTGACTTAATGATGTGGCGGTTGAATAGGTAGTTTGGAGAATTTTAATTATGTTCTGAGACGTGTACCAAAGCAACTGAGAAATACTATAAATATAGGAATCATGTAATATAGGATACTATTTTTATTTACTGTAAAGGGATGTGTCCTGCGTTTTGGCCCTTAACGCCTCCACAACAGTGACACTGTTCTGGGAGCTCCCTACACTTCCATGCGCATACAGGGAAGCCCAAGGCAGGGAGAGCAGCAAAAGACCCTCCATAGGGTACAGAACAGAGCAAGCATCAATGACAACATCAAGACATTGGGGGCTGAAGGAGGATTGCAAAAATGCTTGCAGAGGAAGCGCCGAGATTATCTATAGGTGAAGGCTGTTTAAATAAGGCATCCCTGAACGGGTTTGGCCAATAGTATGCTTAGCCGTGACCAGCTGTATAGGTAAAGGCTGTTTAAATAAGGCGCCCTGAACGGGTTTGGCCAATAGTATGCTTAGCCGTGACCAGCTCTATAGGTAAAGGCTGTTTAAATAAGGCGCCCTGAACGGGTTTGGCCAATAGTATGCTTAGCTGTGACCAGCTCTAAAGGTAAAGGCTGTTTAAATAAGGCGCCCTAAATGGGTTTGGCCAATAGTATGCTTAGCTGTGACCAGCTTTAAAGGTAAAGGCTGTTTAAATAAGGCGCCCTGAACGGGTTTGGCCAATAGTATGCTTAGCTGTGACCAGCTGTATAAGTAAAGGCTGTTTAAATAAGGGGCCCTGAACGGGTTTGGCCAATAGTATGCTTAGCTGTGACCAGCTGTATAAGTAAAGGCTGTTTAAATAAGGGGCCCTGAACGGGTTTGGCCAATAGTATGCTTAGCTGTGACCATATCTAAAGGTAAAGGCTGTTTAAATAAGGCGCCCTGAATGGGTTTGGCCAATAGTATGCTTAGCTGTGACCAGCTGTATAGGTAAAGGCTGTTTAAATAAGGCGCCCTGAACGGGTTTGGCCAATAGTATGCTTAGCCGTGACCAGCTGAGCAATGTGGTCATTGAGGTCAGATGAGCTGATTGTGATCAGCTGATGATTGAGATTATGCACGGCTTGACTTTGTGACCTGCTTGAACTAACGATATGCTCAATATATGGTCATTTTAAAGATGTAACGTTTACCTCTATGACACCAGTGCTATATTGAGATGTATTGTTGTGTATGGACAAGTTTCTTTAATAAACCTGTTAGAGAATTATTACTCATACTTGTTTTTGGCACCAGTCTTTTCAACTGCCTTGGAGAACTGCTGCAAATAAACAACTTTATAAGGCTTGGCACAAATGGCCATGCGCACATTTGGGTCGTCAATGCATATTCTCAGGAAAAGTAAAACAATGCATTATGGCTGAAGATAAAAGTGGAAAATGTTGTGGCCATAACATTCAATAGATGTACCATGATCTACTCTGTATGAATCCAATAGTGACAATACATGTGTGATGGTGAGTTGGTGGGTTAGGGTTTAATGCAACGACTCAAATTATGTCATGTTATGAGGCTTGGATGTGTCACAGCGGATTCAGTTAAACTCAGCTTTGGCACATTTACATGGAATATTTTCATTTAGTCTAAGTCCAGCATTCTCATAAAAACAGTAATATTTAGATTGTTCCACTTTTAAAATGAAAGACAGAACAAAATACAGAAGGAGAGCAAAGCTGGCAGTTGGTAACAGTTGTTTTTACAACTGCTTTCATATGTTCAAATGCTTTTCAACTAGATCTCTTAAAAACGTTTTCAAAAGTAAACTTATTGTACCCCACAAAATACAAAACGCATTTTATAGTATATCCTGCAAAATTAAACACTGTACTCAAAATACCTTAAACACATCTCAAAATCAGCCATCAAATGTCAAACTTTTCATAATAGTGAAGTTGTGGATATACCATACCATGTACACTGTTGCTTTACATCTAAAGCTCTTCTGTCTTTACACCAGTGAGGTGGAGTGAAATGTTCAGTAAACACCAATGCAATGGTGAAATAGAACATATATGCTGTATTTTTCAAATAAATACAGAACATGTGTAGTTATGTGCTGTATGGCAGGGCATACGAGAAAGCAATATAGTAGGGAATTTGTACAGAAACCACAATACTTTGCCACCATACTTTGTCTACATCACATGCTACTGTACATGCTAAACAATGAACAAAGAATCTCCATATAGGGTGGCTTATCTCCTGGGCGGAGGCAGCATCTCTTTCCCCACATGCCTCCCCATTGCCTTGAAATTTTAAATGTGGGCACAGGGCTGGCAATTATACACTTACCAGCACCATGCACACGATTTAGTAAAGGTGAGTATGGGGAGAGTGGACAACTGAACCGTGGATGCGTATCAAACCAGGTTTGGACCAGGACAGCCATAGTGACAACATGTCCCATATTGCAGTTATCTGGATCCATATCAAGCATAGTCCTTATCTCATCAGAGACAGTTCTTCTTATCTTCTCTCTCGTTTTCCTCTTCCTTCTTCCTCTTGATGGGTGTGAGACACTGGTGAAGAAGTGTAGCACTTTGATTGGCTGTTTGGAAAAGATAAGCAAGTTACTTCCTGTTCAGTGTCTGTCTTGTGTTTTATGCTATTTAAAACAGTGATTGGTGGACAATTATCTTACAGTTTTGCACACTTAATGTGTGGTTTTGCTAATTTAGTGACAGGTTTCAATCGTAGTGTAACATTTTCTTTGTAACTGTAATTCATCTCACACATTTAATGTATACGGATCTGCTTTTAGCTACAGTACACCTCACAGGCCATGGTTCACTGTCACACCCCAACAGTACACCTCACTGCACTGGTTATGGTTCACTGTCACACCCCTACAGTACACATATTTCATCCTCATGCATCCAAAAGGGTGTTTAGTGTTGGTCATGGTGCTACTGTATGAGACAACCCCCCATGTTCACTAAACAATAACATCAGACTAGTAATGAAATCAGTCATGAGAATCAATCTGCTTGACATGTAGAGTGACATTGTGAATGCACATTAATTTAGACAGCTAGGCTATACAAAAACAAGACTCCACACTGTGGCCATATTGCCCCCCCCCCCCCAAAAGAACAATATTACACATTACCACATTTTTTCCTTTGTTAATTTTAATTTTTTTTGCAAATTGTAACACATTCAAGAATGTAAAAAAAGGTTAAGATCCTAATAGCCATCCATGTCAAGTCAAAATCAAATTAAACAGAATAATTGTATTATTCTGTGTTATAATGAATACATTTCATTGGTGGAAATACCAGACGTACTAACATCAGTTTAATTTCTATAACTAAATAACGCTGTCTTTCATAATAACCTTTTACTTTTGGAATACATTCTACATGTGTGTAGAAATACAAGATCAATATCTAGTCTCTGGACATAATCAGGGGTACGCTACATTACGAGCAGCCATGCATGGAAGGCAAGCAACAGTCCAGTTAGTGTTTAAAGTCACTGAATAAAGCCATGTGTTTTTATTGTTATGGTGCGGAGACTTGCCATGTGCAATTACACCACTTAGCCCAAGGGAAAGTATTTTACAATGTCACAAGGTTGATGCTTTTGAAAGTTAACACAGCAACAATCATAGATAAGTAACTTCTGTGTGTTTGATAAACCTTGTTTACCGGTATTGCTATTTAGTTTGTCTAAAATTACAATGAAATTACAGTAAAATACTTTCTAAACGGCTTGTATAAAGTGTTAATCCTAATTAGGCATCATAATATTTCTGTTAAAGACAATATTTGCTGGATTGCCATTCAGCAAGGAATCTGCGGCAACACATGTCTTGCAGGCCAGGTGTCAAACTGAACGACAGTAGTTTGGTTGTAAACATCAGAGGTGACATCTACTGTGTAATGACATTATATATATGTTTTCTGTATTTCTGTATTCACCTAGACTGCTCTGTGTACCTGAAGTTTTTAACTTTCATTCTTTCAATGGAGTTGTTGAGTGTCTTTTGATACGCTGCCATGCGGTCGCTTATTTTAACTGTGTGTGCACATGCTTTCCATATGCTGTAAGCAATTTGTGTGGCAGTTGGCAAGACAGCTAAGCCAGTGCGGTAATGATTGGATTGTGCTGCTACATGAATGGCGGCTGAAGAGCTGTGAATATCCTCCCTGTCTGCCTGAGACCCAAGCCACAGGAATGAGTCCATCTCTGCTGCCTGCCACAGCCAACACCATTTATGGCCTGCATGGTACCTGACTGGAACAGAAACCTCTTTTACCTGAATGTATCAGTCTTCTAAATGCGTGCATTTTCTCAGGCAAGATTTTCCTGCAATTACATTATAGTTTGAATGAATACTAAAATATTTCTTTGTCATAATATTTATTCAGTCGTGGGTGTTATTGCTTCCTGCATGTACCGTTTGTCAAATCAAGTCCACATACAGTTGTAAATACTTGCTTTTTATGGTTGGTTTGAACTTATATACTTTACTAGAGGAGGAACATTACATAACGTTTTCCATTTATCACTACTTTGAATGATATTCACACATGATCATAGGCAGTCATGATGGAAAAATAGGCATGAGACATTTTGGACACATACAACTCTATTTGGGCATATTAAACTGTTGTTTAAAGAGAATGATCTAATCACACAAACTGAATGCACACTGATGTAATCTTAGATAGTGGGGTTAGATTGATCTAATGTGTACAGTAATGGTCATCATTTCAATAACTGACCATGGAGATAACCATAATGTATTGAAATAAAGATGTATGGTGTACTTTAATAATGCAGTTCAGTGCAGTAGATATTCTTAAGGGATGTGTTTTAACCCCCAACATTGTTGGATTTATTGTTTGTAGAGGGTTGTACAACACACTGTCATCTAGAGTGACCAAGCGAGATCATTAGATTCTATTGTGTATAGCCTGTGTTCCCAACAAACTTATTATTATTATTATTATTCTTATTAGTATGTTTGCGTTGCTATTTCTTCAGTCTAGGCTTCTCCTGCTCTTTCTCTAGAACTCTGGGACTCCAATGCATTGGCTGGTTACCAAATCAAGGCAAGATAATGAAGGCATCCCTATGGAAGGCCAAAGTTCATCTTCTTCTCCCTCTGTGGCTCTGGCAGATATTCTGCATGTTGTAGATAATCAACTACAAGTGCATATACTTGCATCTTTCCTCCGGTTATGAAAATGTTTATTTAAACTGTGAAATGAATGGCTAGAAAACTCACCTACAAGCCCTGCTGTGAGGCATAGATGTGACTCATCTATTTGGTTAGATAATTATTTGTTTGCATGAAGCTATTAGGCTAATATTGTTGCCTCGGAAAGTGCTATATTATATTCAAATTAATCAAGTATAATCATTATGCATAATTACTGTATGACATTACGTTGCATTTTATTAGTGAATGCAATCATATGTGTGAGTGGGATAACCTGAATTCCCTGCTGCAGTAGTTTTTAATATGTTGTTTCAATTGAGACTGACTTTAAAATAATAGATTTGGCTGAGCTCTAATGTTTTACAATATTCCATTGTCTGCTGTTCATGTAAACATGTTTATGGAGAGATTACCAAATTCATTGTGGTTATAGTGTATATTTAACTATCTGCTCAGAGCAGGAGAGTTTGAATACAATAAACTGAGCACGATATGATTACCGTATGCATAATATAATATAATATGCATAATATATATTGTTCACAAAATCCTATGATTTACAGTAAACATAATACTATTATTTACCATAAAATTACAAACATTATGTGATTTAATTTTCATTGATTTTCGCCCAAATATGTATTTTTCTGTTTTTAATAAATAAAGTGTAATATCAAATTGACTGACTGACTATTATACACTACAGTACAGTAAGTGGGGATGTTATCATTGCTGCTCACATTTGCTGACATCTAGTGGTGTAAATGTTACACATAAATGTGGCAACAGCAGAATTTTATAATAGTTTGTGTGGTGTCATACTGTATATTCTCCATACAAATATTTAAGCAGTTTTATTTAAGTTTTAATAGCAAATTTATAAAAGTTCTAATGTCTATTGAATTAATTAATGTATTATTTAACATTTCAAATTATGTCCTACAATATATTATATATTTTAGTGTGCAAAGACTATACAATTATAAACTATTGCCTGAATTGTGTTGCATTCCTTTGTTTCAGGTTTGATTCCTTTCACAAATTGATTAAAATATAAATGAATGCAAAATAATGATGCATGCTAATGAGTAATTCAAAATGGTTTTAGTTGCTTAGACATTGCGTAAAGGGAAATAATCAAATTATATCAAATTGTATTGTTTGACATTTACAGAAATGTCAAACCAACATGCCCTTCTCTGCTGTTTTTGAAGATTGATTTCACAAGAACCATGTCCAATTTTTATTGACTGTTATACGTGTACATGCTTCTACTGTACATATACCATTTGAGGTTAAGTATTAAATGAATCCAACATGCATCCAACAATGCATCCAACAATTCTGATGATTCAGAAGGGTGTGAGCTGTCATCATCAGGTTACAGTCACGTCAAACAGATTGGTTTAGAACATAGAGGTTATAAGGTTAATGTTTAATTATATATGCATGGCTCACACTATGTCGATATACGCCAAGCACATTGTTGTTTTTAATGTATTTTATAGTGTAGAATATGCAGATGTTTTAACACAAAGTTTAATTATGTCAAGATAAGAGATGGTGCACTTCATGTTCTATTTGGCAATAAAATCAACATTATTTTTTGCAAATATTGAGCTACAACTTTTTATTTTTTTTAATCTTAAAATTTTTCAGATTTTATACAATCCTTAGATAATTACAGCTGGTATAGGCTAGCCAAGCCTGTGCCAATAATGTAGTTCAACTGGTTTGAATGCAGCATTCTTAGCTCATTCATGCATGATGCACAATAATAAAATATGTTGTCAGAGCAGCTTTTTATTATTCTGTCTATCCATTATGAACATACATGACTTGTTTTGGAAAATAGGGTGTATACCCTGCCTTTGACAGCATTTCCTTATCCTTAAACATGATGGCAGAAAAACAAATGGCTTGCTGATATTTGAGTACAGAGCTTTGTGTTAATACATGAGAACCATTGGAGTAGATAAAGGTGACCTGAACAACCTATCACTTCAATCTTAAACCTTACATTTAACAGTTCTTGTTTAGAATGTCAGCCAGGTCATGTCATGTCAATCATCGCTAGTGTCACTTTAATGAAGACCCCATGTACACTGAACCATACAAAGTCAATGGGATGCGAAGAGAAACTCTCCCCGATGATGGACGCCCGGTGGCTTATGATTAGTGACAATTTAGTAACATACATGAATGATTTTGGATCAGTTGAATTCATTGCACACAAATCCCTCAATAATATAAATAATTAATTTTGTTTTTTGGCAATATACCTGTACCTCTAGAGCCTTAAAAATATTGGCTGGCCATTTTGATGACGTTTGCTTTTTCTGGCTTATTAATCAGGAACACATCCCATTGAGACATTTCTTATAGTTATGCAGCTCCATATTTGCTTTAGGCAACTTTCCATATTTTACTTAATTGGCTAAAAGGAAGCAGAAACCTGACCAAGTTAAACTGCCATCTTCATAAGCTTGCCAGAGTTTTGTGAATATTGCATCAGTAATGAAAAAATATCACACTCCATATACTGTAAAATACATATTAAGTGTTATCATGTTGTCATTTGTGTCATATGACATTTACATCCAAGTCACTCTCCTGTGTGATCAATTTTGCAGAACGATAAATTAGTTTGAGAAAGGATAGAGAAACACACATACAGCATTTTCACCCATACAGTAACTGATGGACAGTCTCTGATGACCAGCATGAATCAAACTTCACCGCATGCTTGCATCACATACCGTACTGAATATCTAATGCATCTACTGTATAGTATGTTCTAAAGTTAGTATATAAAGATAATATGTACAATTTAAGTGTATAAAGTGATGGTTTTATACTGTATATCGCAATACAAGGTTCACGTCTAGGACTCAAAATCGGATCTAAAGAGCTAATGTGAAAATATTTAGCCTATAAAGACATGTCTGAAAGCTGATGAATACAGTAACCCAGAGCCATGTAAAGAGAGAGTCGCGTGATCTCCGTGTAATTAACTGTTTTTTCACAGCAACGAAGCCTCAAAATAGTTCCTGGAAGTTCACCCTATACATTCTATTTTACATGTAAGTAGATGCATTTATTGACTACTAATTATCAAAAAATTAAGTTATATATCTGTATTTTTATTTTTAAACTTCCCACCAAGCACTTCCTGGAACTATTTTGCTATATATTATTGCTATAGGTTTTGCTTCTCCATGAACCATGTGACCGTTGATAATTTCAAACTTCCGTTCCGTTGGCATAACTCTATTCTTTCCATGGCTCTGCAGTATCCTTTACAGTACCAACACTAAAATGCATTGCATTATGTAACCCTCAGAACCATAAATGTCCTCACTGACTGGTGCATGTGTCTGTAGGAAGCAGGTGTGTTGCCCTATGAACACTGTGGAGTGAAAGGAAAGAATGTGAGCCACTCAGCACTGAGGTGGTAACAGCAACAGCAGGTGTGTGTGCGTTGGGATGCTTTAGACATACTTCCCTTAGAAATACGTATCATTATTATAAAGCATCCAACCATGCCTACTGTATGTGTAAACATTAACACTGTTGTAATTAGAATATTCTGTCTATCTAGGCTAGACATATGTACTACACATACTATATGATCTACATGCCACGCGCGCACACACGCACACATGTACACACGCACACACAGGGAGTGTTAAGGATACCATTAGTCCACTATATCTTTACAAAGAAAATAGTTGCTGCCATGTTAATGTTTAACAAAATATTGTTTTAAATACTTTTTACTGTTATCTCTACTTCCAAATGGAAATATAATATACAGTAGTTAAAGGTAGAGTATGTAATCTTGAAAAAAATATGTTATTTAGCTTGATTTTGAAAGATGGTAACAATAATTAACCCTGCCACTTGCTTTAAGCATTATTCAAAGGACACGTGACTGACTAGGCTACTGTAGGATCACCCACCCTAAGCATCCAGTGAGTCGAGTGAGGAGCGCGTATTTCTTTATTGGTAATGGCAAGGGAGAGCGGGGACAAGTCTGATAGCGTCAAAACTTCAATGTTGCCACTAACTCCGCTCCCCGAATACTCTCGGAGTTGACATTTGCAGCGTAGCGAGTCACATGTCTGCGTGTTGAACACAAGATGTCTAGCTAATCAAACAAATGTGGATTCAATAAACGATCGTAATATTCACAACCGATCTGCTGTGGATTTAACCATATACAGTAGGCATACAACTAGAGTTAATATCGTAAATAAAAAATGTCAATTTGTCAAATTTCCGTCAGGTTCCTGTGTTTGTTATAGGCTTTAAAAGTTAGACTAAATAGCTTGTTGATGGGGGAATGGTAAGCTGCGGTAAGAGACACGTTATAAGGACGTTGGCTATAATCAGCATAGCTTTTCAACACAGCAGTGTGGGTACCAGTAATACAATACAGTCTTACAGAATGAACATGTCATGAGGTTTTCATAACTCATTCGTCCCACCTTCCATGAATAATGGAGCAGAATTCGTATGTTCGGCACTCTGCCTTTGTGGTACGGTAGGCTACTGTAGCTTCATCTCCAAAGATGAAGCAGCCTATTATAATTACTT